>BQNB010010980.1:0-35502 GCA_026074375.1 Tanacetum coccineum
TTATTTTTATAGTTTTAGTTATCGTAAAACCCGTAAATGGCGTATCTTATTCGTTATAGCTCCGTTTTTAGCGTTTCTTTCGAGCACGTCTTCGTTATTGAAAGTTCTATCAATTTATTGATGTTTTCAAAATATATGTTTCTGTCATGAATAGTAACTTTTATAAAAGTATTTTTATACATTTTAAGTATATAAACTCGCGTAATTCATAACTTCTTCGTTTTTAATTGAAAATTTACGTTTCTTATTGTTTTGGAATCCTAAAAATATGTGTGATTTAATAAAAATATCAAACCTTCTGTTTGTAGAATTTTTATAACAAGTTTTTATAAAAATTCTTTTATAACTCCGGTTATTATCGTAAAACTCGTAAACTACGTATCTTTTTCGTTATTAATCCGTTTTTCGAGTTTCTTACCTTTTTGGAATCGTCATGAGGTGTACTATCTTTATAAAATGTCAAACCTACTGTCTTGAATTCGAAATCAAACAGCCCTTTTGAAATCCATTTGTATACTTATTTATATAACTTGTTTTATACACTTTTCAATTTAGTAAATTACCACAAGTCTTTATAGTCTTATCTATCATATGTGTTACATATAATAATGTCCATATCTTGTCCATGAGTCCATATTATCAAGTCCTTTATAACACCATTAAATCACAACTTACTTGGTAACTTTTAATTACAAGTTTATAAGTAAAACCCTAATTCAACAAGTTTGTACATAGACTTTTTATACATAAACCAATAGTGTACAAGACTTATACTTCCATTATAACATCATTTTAGCATCCATATAACATAAATAAAAGTCCATGAACAAGATTATCAAGTCATTTACCCCACTTTTACTTGAAACTTATTAAGTGACTTTAAAAACCCTAATTTGTATATATACATTTTTACACTTAACCAACATGGTATAATACTTATATATCCATTTTAACATGATATTACCAACAACATATCATATGTAAAAGTGCACAAATCCATAATCACAAGTAAAAATCCTTTTTACATGTTCAAAAGTCCTAAATGGTGATTTTACTATATAGAACATATATACACATAAAATCATAATTATGAAAAGATGAGAGCTTTTAGATAACCTTAGAGTGATGTATGATGATGAGATATATGCTCTAAACCCTTGTTTAGACTTTAAACCCTAGCTTTCACAACCAAGAAACCCTAATCCAAATAGAAACCCTAATCTTGCAATAACTTGATTAAACCTTGCAATTGCTTAACCAACCCTTCAAAACACCTTAGGTTATCATAGGAATGATGTGTGAATGCTTGTATGGTCTTAGAAAATCAAGCTATGGATTTGCTAAATGGGGTGTTTGATGCCGTGGCCTAAGAGAGAGCAAAAAGGGGAGATGGTTTTGATTTTTCTAAAGTGTTAAGTGTTGAATGAGTTACTACTTGCAAGTATACTTCCTATATAATCACAAGGCTAGTCAAAGATGAAATAGAAGTCTTCTAAGACAAGATGAGGGTCTTGAGGAAGAATAGTAGTCAAGGTATGAAGAAAATGTGTAGATGTTCCCTAATAGTTGAGAACATCCCATGAAAACATGGAGATGTGTTTTTAAAGGTAATATCTTTGTATATATCATGCCATATCCGGTTTTATATGTATATGTATGATATGTTTTTCTAATTTTTGAGTATTGGGTATAATCGTGGGTATTTGTTGAAGTGTAGAAAAGTTTTGGGGGTTCCGGGTATGCCTAAACGTATTTTATCGCGAAACGTAATCACTTTACGCAACCAATAAAAATAAAATGAACAAAGTTAATAATTATCCTCAAAATAATTACTTAACACTTGCTTGATGTAAACATTTAATCGTCTGATGCACGTTTATATTGAATGATAATTTTTAGCTTACGCGATTTAATTTACCGTTGGAAATTAAAGTGAACGCGTAAAAGTTTAAAATTAATAATTGGATGTTCATTGAAGTAAAAAGGTTTGAAAATGTGAGTTGTTACATTGGACTAGTCAATGCTTCATTGCAATAACAAGGTGCATTGATAACCTTATAGTTTTTAGCAAACTATCAGCTATCAACGGATTTAAGATCTCTTTACCAGTAGCCGTTTGCTCTAGAGTAGCCAACTCTTTGTTTTAAAAATATGGTGAGTTGATTACCATATAGTTTTTGGTAAACTGTCAACCATCAACGGATTTGAGAAGTCTTTACCAAAGCCGTTTGCCTTGGACTAGCCAGTTCTTGATGTCTGTTAGACATGATGAACTGATGACCATTTGTTGTGTGATGATTAAACCAACACTTAAACAATCCTTCCTAATTCCATCATAGTCCATAGTTTCCCAAAAACATATGCTCACTGCTACTGAGAGACTCATCACTTTCCTATCCCAGCTTGCTTCTCAATCATCTTCAGAAGTTGATAACAAACTTCATCCATTGTTCTATCTAGAAGCTTCATCTTTAGCATTACTTGGCAAGCATCTTTTGACAAAGGATATTTTCTATCTGCTAACATATATATAGTAGATGCATCCAATGTTAGGCAATGTACTACACAAGTAGGATAGTACATCTAATTAATTATCTTCTGTTGAAGTGGCAAACTCCAGATTGAATCATCACTAAGAGGTGGATCAAACATGGTATTGAGATCACCCTAAATTACTCTGTCATACATCTCTTTAGGTCTATTTTCCCTATACTTCTTTATCACCAATCTGTACAACTCTATAAGATCGTCTCTTGAAAAGTCTTTAAGTATGGCTCCAAAACTCATATAAATTTTATCAGAACCATATCTTCTTATGATCTAATAAGCAGCCTTTTGATTTGATTGAGAAATGATCTTCCAATTAACAATAGTAGGAGGTTTTGTAGCAGTTAGAATAATATCTACTCCAATCTCTGATTCTGATGAAGCAACTTTGACTTTATCTTTCACAAATGCTTCTCTTTCATTGTTAAACTCATCTTGTGAAGTCTTGGCAATATTTATTCCCTTTCTTGCCTTTTGCTTCCTTCTCTTTCCTAATTTCTTAACTGGTACTTTAGCTTCTTCTTCCTTTACAACTTCATCTTTTCCCTTTGTGATTGAAGCATCCTTAATGTCAATCTTATGTTTCTTTGAAGTTTCTTGTTCTAGTTGTAATCCATGTCTTTTCACTCTTGCTTCAGTTTCCTTGGGCACAAAGCTTTCAATACTCTTCATCAGCTTTTCAAATTCAGTCTTTATCTCTTTAAAAGAAAGCTTCTTCAATTGAGATAATTTCCATGTGCTCTGATTCTTGATGAAGGTACTCATGTACTCTCTTTGTTGTGCTTGTGTCATTGGCTTACTCCTTTTTGCTTTAGCTTTTTGTTCAGCATATAACTTCTTCTTCTCATTTATCATTTCCACCATTTTTATGCAAAATCATCATTGCTTATACTTTCTCCCTGGAGACTCTTGACTACCTCAGTATTAGCTTCTAGTTTTGCCCTAATGGTGTCCCAATCTTCTTCAGTATAGAACTGTGCAGCTTCTTGAACTTCAGCCTTTCTTTTCAGTTGTTGCTCTGATAATTCTTGTTCTTCCTGAACTCTTTTGGCTACCATCTTATCTAAATGAATCTGTTTTGCAGCTTCTTCATCCATTTGAGCTTGTAATCTTATAGCCTCTTCCAATCCAGCTTCTTCTTGTCTTATTTGTTCTTTAGTCTTATGAGTAGCCTGGATATCCTCTTCAACCATTTGAGCTTTTCCTTCCCTTTGACCCTTTTTAGGAGAAAGAATTATACTAGAAGTACTAATTGATGTTATACCAGTATCAACTTTAGGAGAGCAAGGTCAATGGCTAAAAACATTAATACTGGATTGGATGCTGAGGATGAGATTAATACTGGTAGAGTTGAGACTAATACTGGTATTGAAGATATCGTTTAACTCATCTAGGATAGTTTTAGCAGCACTAACAACAACTACTATTAGTAGCACTAAGTAATATCCTTGAATATGTAGCAGCATTAATATACCTTTGACCAATCTAGTAGCACAAAGAAACTTTATATGGAGTAACATAAAATCCCTAAAAATCAGGGATTTATAAATTATATCAAATCTTGTTCCCATAATTACGTATCATATCACAACTGCTTCCATATTTCACGCAGTCAAACACATTACCTTCTTTTCTTTATCTATGCCGCCATAAACAAATCTGCTAATAACCAATAGTGATCACCTGCTGCATTGTTTACCTACTGCACATGCCTGAATGTGAAATCCTTCTTTCACCATTAGAGCAAAATTAATCTGCTCATAACCACGCGACAAACCTGCTGTAAATCACCAGCGTGTAAACCAATGCATGACCAAAACTGTTTGACCATATTAGGATTTAATGAAAAACCCTAGTTTTCATCATCTCGACTTGCATCAATGATAATTATGTCGTCTTTTTTTAAGTATAAAGACAACACTTCCAAAACAGAAAAGCATACCTTCTTTTTCCTTTATAGCACGACATCAACAAACCTTGTAGATCCTAGATCAAGAGCTACATGGCTCTGATACCAATTGTGGAGTCTGTTATGACCCCTTAGATCGTTATTAAGACTCATCTAGGATATAAACATCAAAGATAAACATTTGCACAGCGGAATAATAATAAGAACAATGATGTTTAACAAGGTTTTACATTCAAACAGATAATATTGAATGACCAACAGAATAATAAGAAAACAATATTATCAAACAAGGTTTTTCACTCAAACGATTTCCCTATTAACCCAACTATAACTTGGGGTTACTAACTATTACATAGACATCTATAATATGTCTATTACTAATTAACTACTAACTATGATATACACACACACACCTTTACTATTCGACTCTCATCAGTCGACTATGCAATGGATGATTCACTCTAACATGCCTATACCTCCTTTTATAGCACAAGGAGTCTAAGGCTTACATGGAAACTAATAAAGATAATTAATAAGTAAATCATTCTAATACTTATCTTAATCTTTGACCATATCTTTAGAATCTTCCAATTCTTATCTTTTAAAGACTTCATTAATTACGACTTTGGTCCTTCTTGTTTCCATCTTGTTTCATTCTTATATTTATTTTGTCTCATCAAATCAATAATCCCAACAATAATTAAACATCATTGAAATCCATTATATAATTGTTACATGGGCTTAAGCATTTGGCTTAATCACGTGTAACACTTTTATATTCTATTGTGTAGTTTTGTGTAAGATATTTGGAAGCTGCTTGAGCATCAGGTGAGTTTCATAGTCCCTCTCTTTACATTGCTTTTAAATTTGGGATGGAAATGATACAAATGGATATGAAATGTTCTTATTACTATGATTATGTGTCTTTATTTTGAAAGGTTCTGGACTTTACTTGGCTATTGTATGTTATGTGCTAAATTCTTATGTGTATTTAGATTGGGGGTAACGTTCCTACCCATTTGTTGTGATATCGGGATCAAGGGTAATGTTCCTACCCATGTAAAGTGATGGTTTTAATGGATCAGGGGTAACGTTCTTACCCAATTGTTAATACTTATTGGATCGAGGGACATGTTCCATTCCCATGCTCGTTTTGGTTACATTTGCATGCTAGCTTGTATGATAGTGAAGTAATTGTCCTGCCATGTTTGTATTAATCATAGTAATTGTAGGATCCCTAGATCATTCCATAGATTAATCACAAGATCAATAGCACAAAAGATTAAACATTAAAGAACTTTTTGATTGAAAGAAACAAGAGTTGCTACAAACCCTAAAGATGAAAAATATTATGGAGTAGCTAACCTAAAAAAGAAAGGAAAAATGGCTTTATATAGCCTTACAATGAGGCCTAAAGTGGCCGGCCCCTATGGGCTTTGAATGGGCCATTTCGGGCTTTTTCAATAAATGCCCAATTACATTAATTTACATTGTCTTTCGAGCTAGTAAACGTTGACCAATTTTCGTCTACTTTCGAGTGTCCGAAACTTCTTTGTTAGACGGATTTTCGTATCTCTAACAATCTCCCCCTAAGTGAGGTCGCTCGAGAGGTCATTCATAGATCGCTCGAATCAGCAGTGATGACTTTGAACTTGTTTGAATATTGTGCGTTCACTGCTGGTATCATTAGCTCTTCGACTTTGTTGCTTCACTTGATGTGCTTTAGTAATTCAATCTTTAACAGTTTGATGTTGATCTTCAAAACTTGTTTCTTGAATTACTTTGTGATCTTTTCTCCTTTGACTTTGCCATACGCTGAATTTTTTAGTCTCACATGCTCATATCTGTTGGAATCTTTGAAAGCTTTGATGATTTATCTTCTTCCAATCATTTGAACTTTTGCATTTGAAGAAGACATTGATTTTCAGAGATTAGGGTGACAAAACCAGTATGGAATAATGCTGACAGGATTAATTTGCTATATTTGTTTCCTAGTCAGAATACTCAATTCTGTAGGCATCAAATGTTAATTCTGTTAGGCTTATGTTAATACTGTGCGGACAAATATAATTCTGTTTGTTAGGCAAAATGTTATTTGTTTGGTCAAATGATTATATGGTAGTTTTAATGTTAATTCCTGTTCGACCTAAACTAGCCAGAAAGTACCTACCAGTACCTCACCCTATTTAGTTCTGAAAGATACAGGTGAATAAGTTTTAATCAAAAAAGAAGTAACTTTTCTAAATCACATTCATCTGTAAGAAGACCCTTTGCAAAAAATACAGCATAAATGTCTCATTCTTATGCTATAAAGGGAAATTGGGGATCTGCTATTAAGACCTCATCAGGTTATAATTGGAGATCCACTAGACCAAACTCCAATTGTAATAGTGGACCAACTTTTATTAGAACTGTGATTACAAAAGGTCCACAAGGCAGACCCAAGCCTGTACAGGCCTGGGTCCCTAAGAGAAACTAATTAATCTTGTTTCATGGTGCGGGTCATGCCACTTCAAGAACATGGCAGATTGAGGTTTATTTGATTGAGGATGCAAGGGACCAAGACAGGTAACAATGATCACTGAGGATGTGAGAACTCAATGGGGCGATTGTTACTTTGAATTGGTAGCAAAGGCTAATAACTGGTTTAAATGGGAAGAATAAGACGTTGGTAATTTTAGATTTTGATAGTGTGTCTTTTGTAAAAGAACTAGGGCATTTTAACCTTTTCTCAATATTACAAATATGTGATAAGCAGCACAAGGTTCTTTTTACTGAAACTGAATGTCTTGTTGTGTCTTCTGACTTTAAGATGCCTGATGAAAATCAGATACTTCTAAAGGTCCCTAGACATCACAATATGTACAGTTTTGATATGAAGACACCTACACCTGCAAAAAGTTTTGCCTGTTTGATTGCTAAAGCCACATCTGATGAATCTAAAATGTGGCACAGGAGGTTAGGTCATATCAATTTTAAAAACCTAAACAAACTTGTGAAGGGAAACCTTGTAAGAGGTCTACCTTCCAAGGTTTTCAGAAATGACCATACATGTGTTGCTTGCCATAAAGGAAAGCAACACAGGGCCTCCTGCAAGGCTAAATTAGAAAGATTAATCACTGAGCCATTACACACCTTGCATATGGATCTTTTTGGACCTACTTCTGTAAAAAGCATTAATCATGCAAGTTATTGCCTTGTAATTACTGATGATTGTACCAGATTTAGTTGGGTATTCTTTTTGGCCTCTAAGGATGAAACTAGTGGCATTCTTCAAAACTTCATTAGGCAGATTGAAAACCAGCTTAATCATAGGGTTAAGATTATTAGATCAGATAATGGCACTGAATTTAAGAATAGAGATATGCTTGAATTTTGTGGGAACAAGGGAATAAAACAAGAGTATAGCAATGCAAAACTCCACAAACAAATGGAGTTGCTAAAAGACTCAAAAACAGGACCCTACTTGAGGCTTGCTAGGACAAATGATAGCAGACTCACTCTTTCCCAACATACTTTTTGGGGCAGAGCAGTCTCCTACTGCTTGCTAGGTTTTAAATAGGGTAGAGTGCACTAAACTCAAAACAAAACTCCATATGAGTTTTGTTTGGCCCAGAAACCCAATTATTAGCTACATAAGCTTTTAGGTGTCATGTATATTTTTAGGATACTTTAGTGTGCTTTGCAAGTGTTGATGGAAAATCTGATGAGGGTCTTCTTAGTTGGTTACTCACCTAAAATAGCAAAGCTATAGGTTTATAATTTAGAACCAAAAGAGTAGAAAGTAAATCTGCATATCAATATTTCTTGAAGAAAAACTAATGTCAAAGGAAGTAGGGTATAGATGGATGTTTTCGATATTGGACTATCTTACTGATTCTATGAATTTTATTCTTGATCTTTGGAGAATCAAACAAACCATGTGCATGTACCTTCAGGAAGAACACTAACCATTGCAGGTACTTCACAAACTCCAAATGCTAATGCTTCTGAGGAAAAAGATGAGGATGCAGAGCTTATTGTTGTGCCTTCAGCTGTAAAGAATACTGTAGAAAAAGTTGAGACAAGGAAGTCTTCTACAAATTCAAAGAAAGAGGAGATTTTGACAGAACCTCAACAAGAGAAGGAGGCTTCTTCTACTGGCACTTCAGAAGATAATCCTAAGATTCTAGCTTTAGAAAGAGTGTTGAAAGCATCGCTCAACGCAATTTACGGAGACCAGTACTGAAAACAACTCTTCCCAGCACTCTTTCAGTAAATCTGGTAGGGCAACCTGTTTAATACTGGTGAGCTTGATCCTGATGATTCACCTATGCCAGAGCTCAAAATTTTTCACAAGTCTGAGACAGGAATTTTTGATGAGGCTTCTTATGATGAAGAGGGTGTGGTAACTGACTTCAACAGCTTACCAACAGAAATCGAAGTCAGTCCCACTCCTACTCTTAGGATTCATAATATTCACCCAAAAAGTCAAATACTTGGTGATCCTAAGTCAGCTGTGCAAACTAGAAGCAAAGTGCAGCAAAATCAGAGCTCTCACTTATCAGCAATATTCAAAAGCAGCAAAGGAACACAATCACCAAATATCAACGCATTGGTTTGTTTCCTTTTTTCTATCTCAGGAGGAACCTAAAAAGATTTCTGAAGCTCTACAAGATGACAGTTGGGTTCAAGCCATGCAAGAGGAGTTGTTACAGTTTAAGCTGTAACATGTATGGGTTCTTGTAGATCTACCTCACGGAATGAAGGTAATTGGTACAAAATGGGTCTACAGAAATAAAAGAGATAAAAGTAGGAGTGGTTGTCAGAAATAAGGCAAGATTGTGCAAGGGTACACGCAGGAAGAGGCTATTGACTATGATGGAAGGTTTTTTGATCCAGTGCAAGAATGGAGCTGTCAGGTTATTTTTAGCCTGTTGCATTTTTATTGGGTTCATAGTAAACCCAAATGGATGTAAAAAGTTGCCTTCTGTATGGCACTATAGATGAAGAGGTTTATGTATCTCTAACCTCTGGCTTTGTTGATCCTGATCACCCTAAGAAGGTTTCTAAGTGTGGTCAAAGCTTTATTATGGACTTGCTTCAAGGTCCTAGAGCTTGGTATGTACTCTTATCAAACATTTCTAGAGAAGCATGGATACAAAAGGGTGTACTATTGGACAAGACTTTATTTATTAAAAGGGACAAGAAGGTTATCATGCTGGGTTCAAAATTTGTTGATGATATCATTTTTGGATCTTACCAAAAAGTCTTGGTTGTGATGACGTTTGAAGCTTGATGAAAAGCTGATTTAGATGAGGTTATATGGGTGAATAACAATTGCTACAGCCTTGATTTGTCTTTTCCACTGGCAGAGTTTATTAATTTTTCCAAACTAATTTTTGATTGGCATGGTGGCAACTTGAATGCAAAACAAAAGTTTTTGATGTATCCTTGTTATCTGCAAATGATTTTGGATATACAAACTAAAAACAAACACCCTTATCTGGCTGTGACCTTGACCAAAAAGATTTTTGGAAACATGAAAAGGGGTTTTAGAGGGGTACCAAGACCTTTGTTGCCTGCTATGTTGTCTATTGTTGCTCCAAGTGCAGGACAAGAAGCTCCATCTGTCACTCAACCTCAACCATCATCTAGTGTGATACCACCAACACCACCTACAACTCAACCTATACCATCTGAAGCCACAACTATTCCACCTCTATCTCAACCTGCACCACCTACACCTATTGCTGAAACTACCACTGCATCCCCCTCACCTTCACCTTCACCTGCACATGAACCAATGGAGCATACCTTTGAACAACCATCCACTGACCAACAACCACCTACACCTAGACAAGCAGCTACTACTTCCCAGTTAATGACAAGGATTGGTGACTTGGAGAAGCAGCTCAAGGAAACCAAACATACCTTTGGGAACGCTATCCTCACTTTAGTGGATAGTGTTGGGAAAATAGATTGTAACAGACTTAATACTGGTAGTATAACAGTTAAGTCTAGTAGTAATAGTTAGTTTGGTAGATTGAGTTTATACTAGCAGTACTAAGTTAAGTCTGGCTAGTACTAAGTTAGTATGGTTAGAGTGCTGTAGCTAGAGTTAGTACTAGTCATAGGTAGTCTAAGTTGTTCATAGTTAAGTATGGTTATGTTAAAAAAATTAGTAATGGTTATCTTAGAGTTAGCTTAGGAGATAATCTTAGGAAAGGAATGTATTATCCTTTGAACGATTGTTAAGCAATTAGGGTTTACTTGGTGTATAAGAAGGAACCTAAGGCCACGAATGCATGTTATGTTACAAGTGATTGAGAAATATAATAGAAGATAGAGCTTTTTAGCATTTAGTATTACTATTTCTTCTTAATTCTTGTGTTAAAGTTTCAGCATTAACACTTAGATATTCATAGTCAGTGTCTCTCTATAGTTTATTTGGATGATTCCAAGTTATCTATCGTTTACAAAAGGTTGTCAACTCCTATTACCAAGGACCTACAAGTGGTATCAGAGCCTTTAGAGTGGACTCTGAGAAAGAAAATTACAAAGAACACAGATAAAAACCCTCCAATTCTTTCCCAAATGTATAACCTACTAATGATGACTTCTCACAACATCTCAGTGATGAAGAATCAAACATGAAGATGCATCAGCTACTGGTTGCTGCACCTAAACAAACAACAACGGTGCTTCCTCAAACAATATCTATATCAAATATCAAACTCCACAATTCTGAGAAAGAGGAGTATGATTATATGGGTTATGGAGATGGTGAGCATTACTTGGAGTACAAAATAAGTAAAGGCGAGGTTATGAACTTCACCTGATATGTAGATGTAATAAATATTCCAAAATGAAAGCTGACGACCTTATCACAATCTTAACGGGGAAGGTTGATATAGCAAAATGATAGTAAACAGCCACGTCACGCAACCTGAGTAAATATGTCAAGTCTTAAGAAGATTGTACTCTAGAACTTTAGTTTTAAGAGTTATGAGTTTGATTGAAGAGTTTGGAATTATTGTATCACCGTTCGGGCCATCATAATTCAGAAGTCATTCAGTAAACGTTTGAGGAGCTAGGACACTTTAAATCGTAAACCCAACAACTCAGTCAGAACGTAATACCAAGATGAAACCTCTTAATATGAAGCTCCCTAGTATTGTGATACGATATAATCGGTTTTAAGTGTTTTGATTAATATCTGGAAATGTTAAGCACGTCAAGCGTTAATTAAAGTTATGTCTTGTAAGGTTTTAAATATCTGGAAATGATAAGCACGCTAAGCATTAATTAAAGTTATGTATTATAAGGTTTTGAACACATTTTTACACTTTTTCAAAATGTTACATTTTAGACCCTTAAGAATGAAAAAAGGCAAAATATACCCATGGAGTTTCACTTTTACAAGTTTGGTCCTTCTAGTTTAAAAGATGTACAAAGTAAACCTTGTACTTTAGAAAGTGACATAATAGACCCCTATAGTTATAATTTTAGAAATATGGCAAAAATAGTCCTTGTACTTATAAGTTTTCAAAAGTTACAGTATATACCCCTTGCATGAAAATGATTTACAAAACAAGTCCAAAATCTATAATAATGATATTTTTCTATATGAAAAGTAATTTACAGATTATAGCTTATTAATATAAGCTAAAATATGAAGGTTTAACGTAACAAAAGCTTAAAATAACTATTCGTTAAGCTAGAAATCAAAACGGGTCGAATTAGGGTTTTTAAATGAAAACGTGTAGGTTTTTATTTTAAATTCTTTCAAGAATCAATAAAGTGGTTATATTAACATTAGTTAAGATGGATTATAACAATATTTAGTCATTATAACTTTTAGATTAGAGAAAAACATAAAATTTGGGTTTATGGGTTCGGTTTTGGATCAAAACAAGGAAACGCATAGAATTTTAGTTAAGAAGCTTTAACAAGTGTTCATGAATGAACATATGAACATTATATGAGTATAGGAGCAGGTATGAAGATCATATAACCTGAGTTTGATCTTTGAAGATCGAAAATGGCTAAAAACGGGTCGTTTCTGGTTGAATCGCTTCGTAAGCCTAGGTAACAAGGTCTTGGGCTTCAAGGCTCAATACTTCTCTTGATTATTGCTCTTGGGGACTCTTGGGACCTTCTTGATCAGAGGTTTTCTGCCATTGATGGTTATAGAAGAAGATGTGTTGGTGTGAGTTAGAATGAAAGGTGGTACCCCTTTTTATAGTCGAATAGAACTTGGTGAGCAAGTTTGAGAGTGGCCATGTAAAAACCTAAAAATCTCAAAATGTAAAATATCAAAATACCACTAATGAAGAAAATTACATAAAATCATGCATAAATTTCATGTAATTCTAGAAAATTATTAATATTACAACATATGTACAATTATGAATTTATGTAAAATTAAGATACCTTATATTTTGTAAGAAAAATAATTAATATTTATGTATATATATAGTTAAGCCGAATTAGTAATATATATTTATTTATACATTAAAATTAAACCAAATAAATTAAGATAATTACAAAATATTTTGGCAAGTTACAAAATCTGATTTAATCTATTTTAAAAGCCCACATATTCGGCCAAAATATTTATTTATATCCCTTATGCATTTTCATTTATTAAAACTCTAAAAACAAAATCCCGAAAACCCTAAAAATCTAAAAGAGGCGGCACAGAATTTTTCCAAGGCTTGCACGATTTTTCTAAGGTGATTTGAAGGTCAAGGATTGTGGGAAAAATAGTGGGAAGATTTTTTAAGGCTTGGTTCGATTGTGGTATTTGTTTTGGGTTCGAATTAAGCAACCGGGTTCAATAATTCATTAAATCATCAAGAATCATCAAAGGTATTTTTTTATCTCAATTTTTATCATATTAATTCGTTCTATGCATTAGAAAAATTATCATGCAAGTTATTTTGATTTTATAAATTAAAACATGTTCGAAACCCTAATTTTTAGCTAATTATGAAATCGGCACAAATAATATTTGTACAATTGATTTTATATTTTTCTAAGGTTTTTCATATCACATATAACTCAGATAAATTGTTGGAAAAATTTAGGAAGGATTCGAATAATTATTGGGGATTTATCATTGTTTGCCGATTTCGAATTAAAGGAAAAAGGAAAGAAATAAAATTAGGGTTAGGGTTTTGATAATTTTTCCAGGTGCATTTAATGCCAATGATTGGGAAATAATTGTGTTTGTGGTTTGGAAAAATCAAATTAGGGTTTTGTGGATTTAATTGATTTGCCGAATTGATATTTAAAGTATAAGGACTTGTTTTGTAATTTCTGAAACTATGGGGTCTGTTTTAGACATGTTATTATATTTAATATATTCTGTATAAAATAAGTTGGGGGGTATAAAATGTCATATTGATATTATTTTGGATTAAAATGGTTAATTACATATAATAAGTAATTAGAAATTAATTAATTAAAATAGAGGGACTGAAATTGTAAATTCTGAAAAGTATAAGGTTTGGTTAGTATTTAATGTATAAAGTATGATTTTGTCATATTTGAATCTATAAGGGCTTGTTTTGTAATTATGGATAATTAAAGATAATGTTTAATTAATTAATAAACCAAAAGGGCTAAATATGTAAATTATGTAAAATTAAGGGTTTGACTTGTAAATACAGAAAATGAAAGGTATAATCTGAATAAATTGTGAAACTTTGATATTTACCCTTTTAACCTTGAAAATTGTTAATTTTGCATATTAAACCCTAAAATATGGAAAGTTGTCATAGTTAACCCTAAACTTGTAAGGTTGGCATGTTAAGTCCCTAAGCTATTCAAAATGCTTAATAGAATCTCAAATGATGAATATTACTAATTTTGGAAAGTTACTAAATATGGAAAGTTACTAATTTTGGAAACTTTCTAAAAATGGAAAGTTTCTAAAAATAGAAAGTATAACTTAAATGAATGGTTTGTAATTCGAGTTCACCATTTATTTAGGTTCGGTCAAGAGGGAGTGATTTTGATATTCCTGTGGTGTTTCTTTGATATTGCTTTGCTTCGGAATAAGGTACGGATATTCTTGACACCTACTCGACTTTACTATTACTACGATTAAGTAGTACTTTCGTTTGTTTCGCTATTCGTACAGATATTCTGACCTTATCGTTAAGGTTTCTCATGGCATATTCCTCTCTATCTTTGATTTCTTATGTGATTTGCTACATTTGCTCTAAGCCTTTTATTTTGGCTTCCTTATATGATCTGTCATTATGTTCCATTTGAACCCTGTTATGCTACCTTTGATATTTGAACCTTTGATATTTAAACCTTTGATATTTGAACCTTTGATATTTGAACCTTTGATATTTAAACCTTTGATATTTGAACCTTTGATATTTAAACCTTTAATAAAACAAGAGTATATTAATGGCAGACTCCACAACAAAATGAGTTGCTGAAAGGAATAACATAACCCTACTTGAGGCTGCAAGAATATGCTAGCAGAGATTCTCTCTTACCAACGCACTTTTGGGCAGAAGCAGTTATACTGCTATGTTATATTTTTTAATAGGGAAAGAAGTGACAAAACCATCAGAACAAAAACTCCATATGAGCTTTGTTTGGCCACAAACCAATTTATTAGCTACATAAGACCTTTTGGGTGTCATGTTACCATTCTAGATACTCTTAGTGTGCTTGGAAAATCTAACCCACATGCAGGTACTTCAGAGAAAAACTAACCCACATGCAGGTACTTCAGAGAAAAACTAACAATGTTACGATTCTAGATACATAAGACCTTTTGGGTGTCAAGCTAACCCACATGCAGGTACTTCAGAGAAAAACTAACAATGCAGGTACTTTACAAACTCCAAAGTCTAATGCTTCTGAGGAGAAAGAAGAGGATGTAGAACTTATAGTTGTACCTTCAGTTGTACCAATTCCTGAAGAAATAGTTGACTCAAGGACATCTTCTACAAAGTCAAAGAAAGAGAAGATCTTGACAGTCTCTCAGCAAGAGGAGAAGGTTTCCTCAACTGATACTTCAGAAGATAATCCTAAGATTCTAGCTTTTAGAAGAGAGTTGGAAGAAATTGCTCTAAAGCATTTAGAAAAAGTATCTGAAAACACCATACCAAGTACTACTCTTAGTTAATAACAGGTAGTGAGCCAGTTAATTACCTGTAGTTTTTTGATCCGGATGATTCTCCATGTCCAGAGCTCCAAATCTTTCCACAAAGTCCTAAGACAGGAATTGTTGATAGGCACCATATGATGAAGAGGGTGTGATAACGATGTTCCAATATCCAACCAACAGAAATTGAAGTCAAGTCCTACTCCTACACTTGGATTCATAATTATTAACCCAAAAAAGTCAAATACTTTGCGTGATCCTAAGTCTGCTGTGCAAACTAGAAGCAAAGTTTCAACAAAATAGGAGCTCATTCACTTCTCAGTCATTATTCAAAAGCAGCAAAGAAACAATCACAAAGGTCAACAACATTGTTTGTTTGCCTGTTTTCTATCTCTGGAGGAACCTAAAAAGATTTCTAAAGCTCTACAAGATGACAGTTGGGTTCAAACCATGCAAGAAGAACTGTTACAGTTCAATCTACAACAAGTATGGGTTCTTGTAGATCTTCCACATAGAATGAAGGTGATTGGTACAAAGTGGGTCTACAAAATAAAAGAGATGAAAAGAGGTGAGGTTGTGAGGAATAAAGCAAGATTGGTGGCCCAAGGGTACACATAGGAAGAAGGTATTGACTATGATGAGGTTTTTGCTCCTGTGGCAAGAATAGAAGCTATCAGGTTATTTTTAGCCTTTGCCTCATTTATGGGGTTCATAGTATTCCAAATGGATGTAAAAAGTGCTTTTCTGTATGCCATTATAGATGAAGAGGTTATATCTTCACAACCTCCTGGTTTTGTTGATCCTAATCCATTCCTAATAAGGTTATAAAGGTGGGTCAAAGCTTGTATGGACTGCATCAAGGCTCCTAAGCTTGTTATGCTACTATATCAACATTCCCTAGAGAAGCAATGATAAAGAGGGCACAATGACAAGAAATTTATTTATTAAAAGAGGGACAAAAAGGATATCATCTGTCAAGTGAAAGTTATGATATCATTTTTGGTTTTAACCATAATTCTTGGTGTGATGAGTTTGAAGCCTGATGAAAAGCAGATTTGAAATGATTTTTCCATGTGAACTTACAATTTTTCTTAGTCCACAAGTCATACAACAAGGGAGGAATCTTCATAGTCTCAGGACAAGTATTAGCAGAGGTTACTCAAGAAATTTGATCTTTAAATGTGAAAGCTTGCAATAACTACCATGGAGACCAAGGTGCCTTCTGACAAAGGATGAGGAAGCATTGATGTAAGATGTATACTTATACAGATCCATGATAGGTTTCCCTCATGTACTTAACTGCCTTCTAGACCTTATATAATGTAAAGCAGTATGTTTTGTTCCACTATTTTTCAGTAACTCCAAAGACGTCTCATCTCTAAGCTGTCAAGAGAATCTTCAAGTATCTCAAGGGTAAACCAAACTTGGGCTTATGGTATCCTAGGGAATCACCCTTTGACTTGGAAGCATTCTCTGATAGTGATTATGGTGGGTCCAACCTTGACAGGAAATCCACAACAGGTGGTTGTCAATTTCTTGGACAAAGACTTATCTCATGGCAATGTAAGAAACAGACAATAGTGGCTACTTCAACAACTGAAGCTGAATATGTAGCTGCTGCAAATTGCTGTGGACAAGTATTGTGGGTTCAAAATCAATTGCTGGACTATGGTTTCAATTTCATGAACACCAAAATCCACATTGATAATGAAAGCACAATCTGCATTGTGAAGTAACCCAGTATATCAATTCCACCAAGACAAAGCACATCGAGATAACTCACCCTTATTATAAGAGATTGTTATGAGAAGAAGCTCATTAGTGTGGAGAAAATTCACACAGACTTAAATGTAGCTGACCTGTTGACCAAACCTTTTGATGGACCACGGTTTAATTACTTGGTGGTTAGCATTGGTATGATAAACCCATAGCTACATTTAAGGGGAGGCTTAGTTGTATAGTTTGTTTAATTCTGGTAGCTAAGTAGTCTAAAATACATTAGTTAGTTATATTAATCCGGATAGTTATGTCATCATAAAACTGGTAGTTAGAAAGAATTAATTTGGGTAGCTTAGTTTTCATTAATTTCTGTCTATACAAATCTCTTGCAGATGTTTTTCTCTTTGTTTAGACTTAATTTTGCAGGCATATCATGGATGTGCAGATGAAAGGCAGACGTGATAAGGTTTTAGCTTTTGTAAATCTTTAGTAAATACTTAATTCTGGTTGAAAAAGAGTTCATTCGGGTTGATTCTTAATTAATTCTGGTTGACCATAATTAAGTCTGGTAGTGTAATTTTTAATACTGGTAGGGTATTATTAATGCTGGTTGCGGGACATTGACTTTCCTTCTGTTTTATCACTGTTTAAATGATACCGGTTACAATTTTTAACAGCGCTATTATCGTTTCCTAAGAGAAGCTATATAATAAGATAAATTTGACTTTTCTCTTTCATACTAACATTTTATTAGCTATCAGTCCTTTTCGCAAAGTAAAAATCTTCTTTAATTTTACAACGAAAATAGTCAAGCGATCTGTTACCAGTATCTACACCCTCACTAGCATCAAAACCCAAGTACTGATACGATTATCCAATGGCCCAATTAAAATATTGTGACAAACATAATCAAGTGGGGTTTTTGCGCAAGCCTGACGAAAGTGCAGGGTTTACTGATATAGTGGATTTTCCCTTCGGGTTCCAACCGCAGGTATGCTTAACTTCTAATCCATACTATCTAAATTCCCTTGTAAAACCAGTTTTTGGCTGACTAATAAAGACTGCTACTACCAATACTATAGCTGATGGGACTCTAGAAATACATGCAACCATTGATACCATAAGGTACACAATCACTGAGGCGTCTATTAGAGATACACTTCAATTAGCAGACGCCACAGGGATTACAATGTTGCCAAATGATGAAATTTTTGAGGGGATGGGGCAAATAGGGTATCCTACTGATGGAACCTTCACCTTTTGGAAAAGTTTTTTCACACCCCAATGGAGATATTTAGTCCACCATCTTTTGCACTGTATAAGCTCTAAAAGTGGTGGATGGGATCAATTCGGTAGCAATATTGCTACTGCTTTGATTTGTCTATCCACTGGTAGAGTTTATAATTTTTCAAAACTTATTTTTGATGGTATGGTGGCAAATTTGAAAAGCAAGACAAAGTTTTTGATGTATCCTCGTTTTCTGCAAATGATTTTGAATATTCAAACGGAAAACAAACACCTTTATCTGGCTGTGAGCCTGACCAAAAAGATCTTTGGGAATATGAAAAGGGGTTTTTCGAGGGGCACCAAGACCTTTATTGCCTGCTATGTTACTTGTTGCTACTACTAACCCAAATGCAGGTCAAGAACATCATTGCTATATGCGACTCAATCTCAACCATCATCACTACACCTCTAGTACCGATCCACATCATCACCTCTAGTAACAATCTCCACCACCAATCCCTGCATCCATACCTATACCTACACCTACACCTATACCTATACCTGAAACTGAACCTGCACCATTTGAACACACCTTTGAGGAGCCATCTCCTGTCCACCAACACTTCTCACCCCCACAAGAATAGGCTTATGGACAAATGACTATGGATGATTTACTTCAAGTAGTTCCCAGATTGATATCAAGAATTGACAGCCTGGAAACGGATCTCAAACAAACCAAGCTGACAATGGGGAATGCTATTGTGAAGTTAGTCAGAATTGAAGAAGTTGGAAGGGTTTTGAAAGGAAAATAATGGTTTTGTCAGAAACTCTAAGAGTGATAACTGAGGCTCAGGGGAGGAAAAGTCAAGATGATCCTCTAGCTTCTTTGGTACAAGGACTGGTTACTCCTTCTATGACAAAAGTAAATGCTTCAGGGGAGGAACAAGTGGAAGACATAAGTCCTAATACTCTTGAAGCAGCCAAAACTCTCTCCAGGGTTGCCTCTCTAAAGCCAAAGTCCATTGATAAGGGAATGGAGATATATGAGAAGAAAAGAGTCTAAGGGGAAAGAAGGGAAGTCTCAAGCTATGGATTCTTCAAGAAGAAGTTGATACCAGTGATAAAGAAGTTAATACTAAATACTGAAGGAGTTAATACGGCAGTATTAAAATTAGTACTGGTTAGTGAACAAGTTAGTACTAAGGCAGTGCAAACAGGTCAACTCCTCTCCCTGAATAAAGGCCAAAGAGCAGAAAAGCACCGATGATCATGAAGAAACTCCTAAGAATTCAAAGGAACAAATTTTACAGGAGAAGCCTACCTTGCGAAGCAATCAAGATTAGTCATTACTGAAAGAAGAGGTAGCTAAACAAGTACATTTGGATTCTCTCTAAGCACAAAGAATTGCAGAAGATAAAATTAAATGATCCACAAAAGAAAAGAAAACTCAAGTTCAATTTTGAAGCTCAGCATACACAGATGAAGATTGGATTTAATTAGATAAAGAATGAAGCTAATGCAGAGTCGTCAAAAAGCATGCAAGGAAGTGACTGGTAGCCTCAATTTTTGAGTCGAACAAGAAGGCTTGGACACTCTACGATGGAGCGTCGTTCCCTTTAATTAGTAATGTTTTTTTTTATTTTTGTTTTAAAAAAAAACCAAAGGGGAAAATGAAATACCGGGGAATCAGGCTCGATAGATAATCTAATACTTGTTATATATTTCGGGTTTAAATCCCAACAAAACCCGAGCCCCAGGTCCTAGTTAAATATCCGCGCGTCACATTAAATTGTAGGCGTCCACATTAAATGTGTAGGGGTATATATATATTTAGATATTTTCTAAAAATATCTAACTATATATAGATATTTTCTTATTAGAAAAAATCTAATTCTCATAATATCTAATTTCTTTTCCATCTTTTTTTCTCTCAACACTCTCTCATCTCTCTCTCATTTATCGTCTCTCTCCTCTCTCTCCTCAATATTCGTTGGATTCGTGGTTCGGGTTATGAAGTGAAGTGTTAATACGAGAAACCTACAATTGGTAACGAATATCGCCTCGGGTGGATATTAGCAGGTTTTTTTTGGTGTTGTAAGCATATACGATTCGGCAGATTGGGTTGCTTTATCACTCGGCACCCATAGTTTTCGTGGTCATTTTGTTAGTGGAAAACTCTCGGCGTCATTGTGTTCTTGTTAGTGATACTCGAGTGAAAAGAAGAGACGAACCAAAACGAGTCGAAAGACGTTAGCGGACCGAACTAGCGGAATCGAACTAGCGGACCGAACTAGCGGAATCGACTAAGCGGGACAACTAGCGACCGAACTAGCTACCGAACTAGCGAATCGGACTATACGGACCCGAACTAGCGGATCGAACGAAACGGAACGAACGAGCGGATTTTCGAAACTAGCTGGATCGAACGAACGGATAGAACGAGCGGATCGAACTAGCGGATCGAACTAGCGGATCGAACGAGCGGATCGAACGAGCGGATCGAACGAGCGGGATCGAACGAGCGAATCGAACAAGCGGAATCGAACGAGTGGGATCGAACGAGCAATTTCTTGGACCGAACGAATTTTTTTTAGAAAACTTGTGTGACGAAAAGGGTTTCAGTAAAACAGCCATAACTTTTGATCCGTAAGTCCGTTTAAGGCCCGTGACCTCTCAAATTCGAAGAGAAAAAACAAGACGATCACGCTGTAACCATCCTTTAGTTGGTTAAGGATTTTCGATAGGCCCAAAAAATCGTTTACTAATGGATTTCTTACACTTTTTAGTTTTTTTTTGGAATTTTTCGCAGCTGATATCCAATCAAAACGCGCTCACGTCTTTATCTCGAATTGATATGGATGTAAAACCCGTTAATTTCATTTATATCGGTTTTAATCATAGACGTGTAAAATCCCCGTGAACGTCATTGCTTACACAACCACAACTTAAATCACATCATACACTTTAAGAGATCCAACAAAATCAATCAGCACTTCAATAATTTCAAACTATTCTTCATCATGTCTACGCCATTACACATCCTTCCACAGATAGCCAAATGCAATAACAATATAAATTGGCAGCTGGTTCTAAAGTGCGTCCACCGATGCTTGACCCAGAAGAAATTCTCAGGGATTCGCAGTTTTCACGATAACCTTGACACTAAATCGAAGGTGAATATCTGAGGAATGAATCTTTGACGGTCCAATATATGCCCTACGAACGTACTCATTGCAGCAGTGAAGCAGTCAGAGAACATTCTACCAGTAGCTGCACATGAAGAAGTAGAGACAATACACAACATGACAGCAGAGAACAAACTTTACTTTCAAGCTGAAAAGGAAGCTCTTTTTCTTGTTCTGACAGTATTTGGGGATGAAATTTACTCAAAATACTGTTGGATGCATGCAAACACAGCAAAGGAAATGTGGACAGCCACCATTGAAAAGGCACAAACAAGGGGGATCATATGAACGTTACAAGATGTAAAGGACCAATCTATTCTGGGAATTTGCAAGTTTACTCTAAGATGGAGAAATCCATGAAGTCTTCATTACTCTCAGTTTTATAAACTGATGAATGAGTTGACAAGGAACTACTTGCAATAGTTTCAACAATGCAATGTGAATGTTCAATTTCTCAACAACAAAACCCAGAATGGTCCAGATTTGTGACGGTTGTCCAAGCAGAACAGGAAATAACACGTCTCATATCACAAGCTGTTTGAACGTTCTGAACAGTTTCAAAACGAAGTTAATGATATCCTACTGAGTAGAATTAGCCAGAAGTGCAAATCCATTAGCACCTCTTGCGGCTGCGGCTGCTGCAACCATATGCAGATAACTACTATCACACAGAGGCACATGGTATCTCAAAAAGTAAGCGATATGCACCACATACAAGCAATCTTTCATCTACACAACAAGGTGCGTTCTACCAGACTACAAATGCAAAGAGATCGCTCAAACCAGTGTAAGCGTAGATCCACTCTCTCCGAGTCATATGACTATAGCATAGTTCTTATGTGGGAGTATGCTGAGCTGCTCTGGACTGACTCTGATCGGGCGACAAAGCCATGTTTACAGTAAAGCTGCGGGTTTGGATCTAGAGAAGGAGATCAATATAAGTCAAAAGAACACTCTTGCACAACTAAGAGCTCAACACACAGCTACGTAGAGCAGGATAGGATCAACAGGGGCACAAGCGAGTAGTGCGAAGTGGGCACGCTTCGGGCCCCTTCTAACAGACGGACACTTAGAAGCGTAGTTTGTCAGGAGTCACACGAAAGTCTCGCGGGGACTATACAAGGACCATCTTACACACAGAGAGGCGACCTAGTCCAGCCATCAGGTAACTCACACCGGTGTCACAAACCAACTACCCATCAGCCGAAGTTATGGGAATCACTCAAAAAGTGGGCATAATGATGAGGTTCTAAGTTATGAGGAAGAAATGAATTTTTCTATTTTTAAGTGTTCAAAAGAGGATTCAATAGGAAAACCTTTGTACAACTGTTGGGAAATAGATTGTAACAGACTTAATACTGGTAGTATAACAGTTAAGTCTGGTAGTAATAGTTAGTTCTGATAGTATTGGGTTAATACTGGCAGTACTAAGTTATGTCTGGCAGTACTAAGATAGTACTGGTAGTCTTAGCAGTACTAGAGTTAGTACTCGTCATAGTTAAGTCTTTTCATAGTTAAATCTGTTTATGTAACAGAATAGTAATAGTTATCTTTGCTATATCTTAGGAAAGGATATGTATTATCCTTTGACACAGTTGTAAAGCCCATTAGGGTTTCCTTAGTGTATAAAAGGAACCCTAAGGCACAATGTTATGTATTACGTGATTGAAAAATATAAATAGAAGCATAGAGCTTAATAGCAATTTTAGTATTATCGTTTCTTCTTAATTCTTGTGTTAAGATTCCGCATTAACACTTGATATTCATAGTCAGTGTCTCTCACTTAGTTAATTTGGATTTATTCAAGTTAGCTATCGTCTTACAAAAGGCTATATAGATCCAACACAAGGACCTACAAGTGGTATTAGAGCCAGGTTGAGGGACTCTGAGAAAGAAGAATTACAAGAACCACAAACAACACTCTCATTCAATTCTTTACAAGATTACTTCAATTCATACAATTCCCTTAAACTACTGAGTGATGAAAAACTGCATCAGTTAGGTGATCAAGAAGCACAAATACTTGGCTATAGTCAAGCTGTTAAGAAACTAGAAGCTCAACTTGTTACTTTTCAAAAATAGCAACTTTCTCTAAATGAAAAGCTTACATTTCAGGCTAATAAAATACATGAAAAAGATGAAAAGATTAAAAGATATAGGAGAATAGGAATGAAAGCTATAAAAGAAAAGGAACAATTGCAGAAAATATTAGATTCATGGAAAGATTCTTCCAAGAATCTTTGGAGATTAATTGAGTCTGGCATGAGTTCAAATAGTAAAGTTGGCTTAGGATTTGAAATACAATCAAACAAAGAGGTTCTAAGTTATGAGGAGGAAATGAACTTTTCTGTTTTTAAGTGTTCAAAAGAGGATTCAATAGGAAAACCTGTGTATAGTAGATTTACAAAGACTAATGATTTTAAAGGTGTTCCACATCCCTTAAGTGGAGATTATACTCCTAAACCACAAGAGGAAATTGATGATTCTTTGTATGTTTATGGTAAAAAGGGTCCTCAAAAACCTGACATTAGTGACTCAGATGACAATTCTTCTAAGCATTCTACTTGTCAATCAAATGACAGTGAAGGATCTTATAGAAATACATCTGAGCACTCTTTTGAGACAGAATCAGAAAGTTTAAGTGTTCAAAATGAGATGTCTACGTCTAGGTTGGTGGTAACTTAATTGAACAAGTTTTGTCTTCAATTACTAGAAGTTGAACCTAGTTGTGAAAAACACGGTAATAACTCCTTGGCATACACTCAAAGATAAAGAAACACAGTTAGTTAAGCAGGAAGAATTGGAATGATATGATGGAAAGAGAAATAGGGGAAGGTTACTCTTTTACAAAGAAGAAATGTTTTGGTTGTGGTAGTTAAGTAATTTTGATTTAAGATGTGACTATTATGAAAAGAAAATTGCAAGGAAGCTGAGGTTAAGAGGGTTGTTAATACATGGTAATGGATGGAAAACCTGTCTGGGCAAAAGCTAAATAGGTCATTCCACTCTAATAAATTTGTTCTTAGATCAGTATCAAAACTTAATGGTTGGAGGCCAATGTTTAATTCTGTTAGGCCTAATATTAATACTGGTAGGACAAATTTATTTTTGGTAGGCCTAAAGTTTAATACTGTTAGTTCAATTATTAATTACTATTGATCGGACAGCCAGTACCTAACAAGACCTCAAACAGTTCAAGTCCCAAAAGACCACAGATGAATCAAATGAATCAAAGAAGGGATTTTTCAAAATCATATTCATCTGTAAGAAGACCCTTTGCAAAAACTACAGCACAAATGTCTCATTCTAATGCTGTTAAGGGGAATTTGGTGATATGTTGTAAGCCTCGCAAGTTATATTTGGAGGAACTCTAGATACCAAATCTTCCATTTATAACTGTGAGATCTACTTTTAATAGAACTGTGAATGCTAAAGGTCCACAAGGCAGACCCAAGCCTGCAAAGGCCTGGGTCCCTAAGAGAAACTAATTTTCTCTTTTTCATGTGCAGGAACATCCACTGAAGAACATGGTAGTTAGAGGTATATTTGATAGTGGATGCTAAGGGCCACATCATGTCATGGTTCATGGATACAAATGGAGGATTTTGACGAATTCAATGGGGGATCTGTTATCCTTTGGAGGTAGCTAAGGCCTACATATATGGTTAAGAAAAATAAGTGTTGGTTAATTTAGATTTGATTGGGTGTGTCTTTTTGTAAAGAATTAGGGCATTTTAACCTTTTCTCAATATCACAAATATGTGATAAGCAGCACAAGGTTCTTTTTACTGAAACTGAATGTCTTGTTGTGTCTTCTGACTTTAAGATGCCTGATGAAAATCAGATACTTTTAAAGGTCCCTAGACACCACAATATGTACAGTTTTGATATGAAGACACCTACTCCTGCAAAAGGTTTTGCCTGTTTGATTGCTAAAGCCACATCTGATGAATTAATTATGGCATGGAGGTTAGGTCATATCAAATTTTAAAAACCCTTAAACAAAACTTGTGAAGGGAAACCTTGTCAGAGGTCTACCTTCCAAGGTTTTCAAAAATGACCACACATGTGTTGCCTGCCATAAAGGCAAACAACATAGGGCCTCCTGCAAGGCCAAGTTAGAAAGATTAATCACTGTGCCTCTACACACCTTGCATATGGATCTTTTTGGTCCTACTTCTGTGAAAAGTATTAATCATGCAAGTTATTGCCTTGTAATTACTGATGATTGTACCAGATTTAGTTGGGTATTCTTTTTGGCCTCTCTGGATGAAATAGTGAATTTCTGTCCTTTATTAGGAGATTGAAAACCAGCTTAGTATAGGGTTAAATTCTTTAGATCGATATGTCTCTGAATTTAAGAATAGAGATATGCTTGAATTTTGTGGAAACAAGGGAATAAAACAAGAGTATAGTAATGCCAGAACTCCACAACAAAATAGAGTTGCTGAAAGAATGAACAGAACCCTAATTGAGGCTGCTAGAACTATGCTAGCAGTTATCTATTTTTACCTTCAACTTTTTGGCAGAAGCAGTTAGTACTGCGTGCTATATTTTTAATAGGGTAAGAGTGACAAAACCTCAAAACAAAATTCCCTATGAGCTTTTGTTTGGCCACAAACCAATTATTAGCTTCATAAGACCTTTTGGGTGTCATGTTACCATTCTAGTTACTCTTAGTGTGCTGGCAAGTTTGTTGGAAGATTGGTGAAGATTCTTAGTGGGTTACTCACTTAAATAGCAAAGACTATTTGGTTTATAATTTAGTAACAATAGAGTAGAAGGAAAATTGCATGTTAATTTTCTTGAAGTTAAAATCTCAATTTGTCAAAGGAGTAGGATATTGATGGATGTTTGATTTGATTATGCTTACTGATCTATGAACTATATTCCTGTATATTTGGAGAAATCAAGCTAACCAATGCATGTGCTTCAGATTTATTCAAAACAATGCAAGGTACTTATAAATCTCATGTTTGAATGTCTCTGAGGAATATGATGAGGTGGTAGATCTTATATGGGATCCTACTATTCATGTCTCACGTGTAGTATACCATCTCCCACCCGCGGGGTGGGGAGATTTCCGTCACTACCATCAAATCTCATCTACTAACTCCCCCCAACTTACCCATCACCTCTCAATCATGTTACAGACAGTAACCTATAAAACTACTAAAAACCATCTCACCCCCCCAAACTCTCACCCATGGCCTCTCCCACCCCCCATTGTATATAGTTCCCCCCCCCCCCAGAAACTACATCCCCTGATTACACCCCCCCCCTGTGTGGTATGAAATAGACCCACCACTCACCATCGACCCCCCTCACATCAACACACACACTATTCCCCCCCCCCACCATTTTCCTATCACCTAATTATATATTTATAAAGTCTTGGTTGAGGACACCTTCTTCTCTTGTTGAGAGTTCTGTCAATGTAGTCTTATATTTCTTTGAATCTTTGTCGGTAAGATTTCCTTGATGCCAGCTTTTCTTCAGTATTCCTCACAGTTAAAGGTACAACATAAGTTCTACATTCTGTCGTTCATCTTTTTCCTCAGAGACATTCAAACTTGGTTGGAGTTTGTGAAGTACCAGTCATATAATAACAAAACATACCTCCCATCACCAATTAAACATATATAATCCAAGCACCACCCCCCCCCCCCCACACCAACCACCACCACACCCCACAACCCACCCCCCCCCCCCCCCCCCCCCCCTCCCCCCCCCCCCCCCCCCCCCCCCCCCCCCCCCCCCCCCCCCCCCCATTTACCTTCTATTGCTTCTGAGGAAAAAGATGAGGAAGTAGAGCTTATTGTTGTACCTTCAGCTGTCCCTATTCCTGAAGAAAAAGATGAATCAAGGACATCTTCCACAAATTCAAAGAAAGAGGAGACCTTGACAGAACCTCAAAAAGAGAAGAAGGATTCCTCTACTGACTCTTTAGAAGACAATCCTAAGATTCAAGCTTTTAGAAGAGAGTTGGAAGAAATTGCCCTAAAGCATTTAGGGAAAGTCCCTGAAAACAACACTACCAGTACCCATTCAGTTAATACTGGTAGTCAGACAGTTAATACTGGTAGGCTTGATCATGATGATTCACTTATGCCAGAGCTCGAAATCTTTCACAAGCCTGAGACAGGAATTTTTAATGAGGCATCTTATGATGATGAAGGTGTGATAACTGACTTCAACAGTCTTCCAACAGAAATTGCAGTTAGTCCTACTCCTACACTAAGGATTCATAGTATTCACCCAAAAAGTCAAATACTTGGTGATCCTAAGTCAGCTGTGCAAACTAGGAGCAAAGTGCAGAACAAATCAGGAGCTCATGCTCTTCTCAGTCATACTCAAAAATAGCAAAGAAACAATCACAAAGATCAACAGCATTGTTTGTTTGCATGTTTTCTATCTCAAGAGGAACCTAAAAAGATTGTTGAAGCTTTACAAGATGACAGTTGGGTTCAAGCCATGCAAGAAGAACTGTTACAATTCAAGCTACAACAAGTATGGGTTCTTGTAGATCTACCTCATGGAATGAAGGTAATTGGCACCAAGTGGGTCTACAGAAATAAAAGAGATGAAAGAGGTGTGGTTGTGAGAAACAAAGCAAGATTGGTGGCCCAAGGGTACACACAGGAAGAAGGTATTGACTATGATGAGGTTTTTGCTCCTGTGGCAAGAATAGAAGCTATCAGGTTGTTTTTGGCCTTTGCCTCATTTATGGGGTTCATAGTTTACCAAATGGATGTTAAAAGTGCTTTTCTGTATGGCACTATAGATGAAGAGGTTTATGTCTCACAACCTCCTGGTTTTGTTGATCCTGATCATCCTACAAAAGTTTATAAGGTGGTCAAAGCTTTGTATGGACTGCACCAAGCCCCTAGAGCTTGGTATGCTACTTTATCAACATTCCTAGAGAAGCATGGATACAAGAGGGGCACAATTGACAAGACTTTGTTCATTAAAAGAGACAAAAAGGATATCATGCTAGTTCAAGTGTATGTTGATGATATCATTTTTGGTTCTACCAACAAGTCTTGGTGTGCTGAGTTTGAAGCCTTGATGAAAAGCAGATTTCAAATGAGTTCCATGGGTGAACTTACATTTTTCTTAGGTCTACAAGTCAAGCAGAACAAGGGAGGAATCTTCATATCTCAAGACAAGTATGTAGCTGAGATACTCAAGAAATTTGATCTTGTAAATGTGAAAGCTGCAATCACACCCATGGAGACCAAATTGCCTTTGACAAAGGATGAGGAAGCTTTTGATGTAGATGTACACTTGTACAGATCCATGATAGGTTCCCTCATGTACTTAACTGCCTCTAGACCTGATATTATGTATGCAGTATGTGTTTGTTCACGTTTTCAGGTAACTCCAAAGACTTCTCATCTCAATGCTGTCAAGAGGATCTTCAAGTATCTCAAGGGCAAACCACACTTGGGCTTATGGTATCCTAGGGAATCACCCTTTGACTTGGAAGCATTCTCTGATAGTGACTATGGTGGGTCCAACCTTGACAGGAAATCCACAACAGGTGGTTGTCAATTTCTTGGACAAAGACTTATCTCATGGCAATGTAAGAAACAGACAATTGTGGCCACTTCAACAACTGAAGCTGAATATGTAGCTGCTGCAAATTGCTGTGGACAAGTATTGTGGGTTCAAAATCAATTGCTGGACTATGGTTTCAATTTCATGAATACCAAAATCCACATTGATAATGAAAGCACAATCTGCATTGTGAAGAACCCAGTATATCATTCTAAGACAAAGCACATCGAGATTCGTCACCACTTCATAAGAGATTGTTATGAGAAGAAGCTCATAAGTGTGGAGAAAATTCACACCGACTTAAATGTAGCTGACTTGTTGACCAAACCTTTTGATGGACCACGGTTTAATTACTTGGTGGTTAGCATTGGTATGATCAACCCATAGCAACATTTAAGGGGAGGCTTAGTTGTATAGTTTGTTTAATTCTGGTAGCTAAGTCGTCTTAATACTGTTAGTTAAATTTATATTAATACTGGTAGTTATGTCATATTAATACTGGTAGTTTAGCAGTATTAATTCGGGTAGTTAGTTTTTAATTAATTCTGTCTATACAATTTCTTGTAGTATGGTTTTCTTTGTTTTAGACTAATCTTTGCAGGCACAGCATGGATGTGCAGATGAAAGGCAGGAGTAATAAGGTTTTAGCTTTTGTAAATTCTTAGTACATACTTAATTCTGATTGAAAAAGAATTAATTCGGGTTGACTCTTAATTAATTCTGGTTGACCAAAATTAAGTCTGGTAGTGTAATTTTTAATTCTGGTAGGTTATTTTTAATGCTGGTTGCGGGAAATTTGACTTTTTCTGTTTTATCACTGTTCAAATGTTACCGTTAGAGATTTTTACGGCGCCATTGTCGTACGTCAGAATAGCTATATATAGATAAAGTTTGATTTCTCTTTCATACTTATCTTTTTATTGCTAACTCCTTTTCGCAAAGTAAAAATCCTCTTTCACTTTATAACGAAAATAGTCAAGCGTTCTGTTACCAGCATCTACAACCCCCTCGCATCAAAACCCAAGTGTTAATACAATTGTCCAATGGCCCAATTAAAGTATTGTGACAAACACAATCAAGTGGGGTTTTTGCGCAAGCCTGACGAAAGTGCAGGGTTTGCTGAGATAGTAGATTTTCTTCGAGGTTCCAACCTCAGGTATGCCTTAACTGCTAATCCAACTATCTATGATTCCCTAGTACAGAATGTTTGGCCAGATCTGCTTTCTACCAATACTCTCGCTAATGGGACTTTGAAATAAAGGCAACCTTTGATACCATAAGGTACAACAATCACTGGAGGCGTCTATGCGCGATTCAACTTCAATTAGAAGACGCACAGGGTTACTATGTTTTTTTTTTTGGGCCCAAATGATGGAACTTTTTGAGGGATGGGGCAATTGGGTATCCTATGATGGAACCTTTCACTTTTTGGAAAAGTTTTTTTCAATCCCAATGGAGATTTTTAGTCCACCATCTTTATACACTGTTAAGCTCTAAAAGTGGTGGATGAGATCAATTCGGTAGCAATATTGCTACTGCTTTGATCTGTCTATCCCTGTAGAATTATAATTTTTCAAATCTTATTTTTTGATGGTTATGGGTTGTCAAATTTGAGAAGAGCAAGACAAAGTTTTTGATGTATCATCGTTTTCTGCAAATGATTTTGAATATTCAAACGGAAAAAACAAACAACCTTTATCTAAGATGTGAGCCTGACAAAAGATCTTTGGAATTGGAAAAAGGGGTCTTTCGAGGGCACCAAGGACCTTTACATGCCTGTATGTTATGTGCCACTAACCCAATTGCAGTTCAAGAACATGATGCTGTGGCTCAATCCCAACCATCATCATCCACTCCTCTAGTACCATCTACATCATCACCTCAAGTACAACCTTACACCACCACTATCATACAACTTCACCAACAACCTTTACCTATACCTATACCTACACCTCAAAACAATCATGACACTGAACTCTACATCATTTGAGCACATCTATGAGGAGACTTCTCCTGTCCACCAAACTTCTCACCCCACAAGAACAGACTCTAAAGACAAATGCATATGGATGTTTAACTTGAAGCAGTTCTAAGTTGATATCAGGAATTTGACAGCCTGGGAAACGAGATCTCAAACAAACCAAGCTGACCATGGGAATACTATTGTGAAGTTAGTCAAGAAAGTAAAGAAGTTGGAAGGGTTTTTGAAAAGGAGGAATTTGGTTTTGTCAGACTCTAAAGAGGAAGAACTTGAGGCTCAGGGGAGGAAAAGTCAAGTGATCTCTAGTTCTTCAGTACAAGGATTGGTGTTACTCACCTTTCTACAACAAGAGTATATGCATCAGGGGAGGAAAAGTGGAAGAACATTAAGTTCCAAATACTCTTGAAGTAGCCAAAACTCTTTCAAGGTTGCTCTAAAAGCCAAGGTCTATTGTCAAGGGATGGAGATACAAGAGATGAAAGAGGCTAAGGGAAAGAAGGTAGTCTCAAGCTTGGATTTTCAAGAAGAAGTTGATGCTGGTGCTGAACAAGTTAATACTGCTAAAGGAGTTAATACTGGCAGTATTAAACTTAGTACTGTTAGTGAACAACTTAGTACTGGCAGTGAACAAGTTAGTACTGTTGGTGCTAAGAAGTCTACTTCTTCTCATGATAAAGGCCAAAGAGAAGGAAAAGCTCCTATGATCAGTGAAGAAACTCCTAAGAAGTCAAAAGAACAAATTCTACAAGAGGAAGCTAGCCTTGCTGAAGCAATCAGATTGGATTCCTTACAGAAAGAAGAGGAGGCTAAACAAATACACTTGGATTCACTCTTAGCTCAAAGAATTGCAGAAGAAGAAGAGTTAAATGAGCAACAAAAGAAAAGAAAAGCTCAAGTTCAGTTTGAAGCTCAGCATTACACAAATGAAGATTGGGATTTAATTAGAGCAAAGATTGAAGCTAATGCAGAGTTGTCGAAAAGCATGCTAGGAAGTGAACTACAAGGAGAAGATTTTGCAAAGAAAATGGTTGATCTTGTCAATCAAAGAAAGAAATATTTTGCAGAAGAAAGAGCAAGAGCTAAAAGAAATAAGCCCATGACCCAATCACAGCTAAAGACTTATATGATGAATTATTTGAAGAATCAGGGGACATGGAAGTTATCTCAGCTGAAGAATTTGAGTTTTGAAGAAGTCAAGGAAGAATTTGATAAGCTTGTGAAACAGGTTGAATCCTTTGCACCAATAAATTTTGAAGCCACTAAAGCTAGTTTGAAAAGATTTGGTGAAGAGCTTCAGACAAAGACTCCAAAAAGAATGAAAGATGATGAAGCAAAGGATGATGAGCCAACCAAGAAGTCTGGAAAAAGAAGAAAACAGATGGCAAGAAGAGGATTGCATACAAACATTGATAAGGATGACTCTGAAGGTTCAGATGAGGTTAGTGAACAAGATGATTCTGTCACAGGTACTAAAATTCCAATTAATCCTGTTCCTGTAGCTATGAAAACACCTAGTATAGCTACCTATAAGATCATCAAGCAAGGAGAAAAAGGAGTGTACCAAATAGTTAGGGAAGATGGAACTGATATAGTGTACATTAATTTTGGTGCTATGTTGAAGTCTATATCTAGAGATGATCTTACTGAGTTATATAGGATTGTAATGAATAGATATGGGATGGATGGACCAGAGGATGAGCTAGAGAAGGTATTTTGGAAATGTTTGAAAACTATGTTTGAAGAACCTCTTAGTACAGATCCTATATGGAGTGAATTAGGACAGCAAAAGATCATAAGTTGGAGATATTATGAGTCCTGTAGAGTGCATTGTTTGAATTTAGAGTCAATGGATATATATATGTTAATTGAAAGAACATATCCATTATCTGCTGAGATGTGCAAAACCATGCTAGATAAGAAACTACAAGGAGGAAAGCCAGATGAGAATTGCTACAGAATGTTAAAAATGATGGAAAAGCAAGCTGGTATTAGAAAGTAGTGAAGCCTAATGAGTTAGAAGCCTAGGATAGAGATGAGAAGGATAACACTTGGTGGAGGTGCTATGCACTAACACAACAAATGGTTATCAGTTCACCATGTCTAATCAACATAAGAACCTGGCTAGTCCAGGAGCAAAGGCTCTTGGTAAAAGACTTCTCAAAATCCGTTCTATGGTTGACAACTTGCATCTTAAGTTGTATGGTTTTCTACTCACCATATCTGTCTGATGATGAGTTGGCTAGCCCACAGTTTTTGGCTTGTGGTAAAGGCTGTGATTAAAAAATCCATAACTTAGACCATAAGATTATGGCTTATGGTAAAAGACAATTGCATATCCATATTAGATGGTTGACACTTTACCAATAAGTGGATGGAATATCAAACTCACAAGTTTAATGTACTATGAGTTGACATGGGTAATCACGTTCCACCAGGGAAATTTACCTTTTCTAGGTTGCCAAAGATTGAACTAGCACTGAGGCTGAATCGGCTATAGGTAAAGGCTTATTCAAATACGTTTAGTTTCCACGTATTCAATATTCAACGTTGCTTAAAATAGGTTTGTCAAGTTTCAACTTTTCAACAATTAGACAAATCTCCTCTATAAGGAGTATAGATATACCTTTTTTAATCATTCCAAATATGTATAAATTTTATTTTTCAGCATTTCCTAAAATACTATTTTCAAAAATGTTAAAATTTCAAGAAATGGCTAAAATACTTTTTTCAACAAAGTTGAAATTTAAAGAAATATGACTAAATGCTTTATATTTAGTATAGAAAAGTGTAATTCTCGTATCAAATTATACATTTATACTCTTTACACAAGAAAGTTAAAATAATACTATATAAAGTTATCACCAGCCCATCTACACAACTAATTAACACAAATATAAATGTCGCTTTAGAAAATTACATTACATATCATTTTTAACATTTCCTACAAACTTCAGATTCTGACGAGCAAAAGCAAATTCCAGCCACCAAAATAGCAGTTTCAGGCCGCAGCTGTAAATTTAAAAGCACAATAAAGAAACTCATATTAATAGAATAAAAATCGTTAGAAATCACGAAAGAAAAATCGTTAATAAAACGGTAAAGAAATATATAAAGAACATATGAGAATCAAAGAAAGATTAATGGCCAATTAATATCTTCCATAATTAGTCTCCATAATTGTAAGAATTAGTGGTTACATGACCAAATTAAATATAGTCATTTAATGCATTCAAACATGCCACTTGAATTTGTGAAAGTTGTTACAAACATTTAGTGTAGACTTTAAAGGTTGTCAACATTTCCTAAATTATGTAGCCATATGCGTGTAGACTTTGAAGGTTGTCTAACATGGCCTAAATTACATTACAGACTCTCAGACTTTCAAGAATGGATGTCAACATTTCCTAAAATGTATTTCTATTTCAAGATTAAGAGTTTCAAGAATTCAATAATGGGTTATACACCCTTTATAATTTAGTATAGATAAACAAAAAGCCTAAAAACTTAAAAAAGAACATACACGTAGATATGGTGGCAACAGTTTCTGACAGCAACCTCGTTTTCGACGGCGATTTCTCGTGGCGACCTCGTTTCCGGAAGCGAAAATTTGTGGCGGCAGATGGTGGCTGAAATAAAATATGACAAAGATAATGAATAAATTAGTATAAAAATATGGTAGAAGTGGTTTACGATGATACACATAACATGATATCTAAAACTGAAAGCAAAAAAGTGTGAATGTGATAAGTTGGATATTGAGAAAATTAAGTGTTTATGTTTATGTTTATGTGTGTTTTTTCAATGCAATTGTGATCCCTATTTATAGGGGATTTACCCAAACTATAGTCAATATAAATTATGAGAGATTAATATGCCCATTAATCTATTCCATAATTAGCCTCCTAGGAATTAGTGGTTATAATACCAAATTAAATGTGACTAACATTGCCTAAATTACATTACGACTCTCAGACTTTCAAATGTCAATATTTCCTAAAATGTATTTCTACTTTCAACATTTCAAGATTAAGAGTTTCAAGAATTCAATAATGGGTGATACACCCTTTATAATGTAATATAGATAAACAAAAAGCCTAAAAACTTAAAAAAGAACATACACGTAGATATGGTGGCAACAGTTTCTGACAGCAACCTCGTTTTCGACGGCGATTTCTCGTGGCGACCTCGTTTCCGGAAGCGAAAATTTGTGGCGGCAGATGGTGGCTGAAATAAAATATGACAAAGATAATGAATAAAT
>BQNB010010980.1:38252-82563 GCA_026074375.1 Tanacetum coccineum
TGGACGGAAGTATCCTATAGTTAGGTCCGCGTCCGTTTTGCTGTGTCCGGGCCGTGACCAATGCAGGATTGGGTTTAGTTTCGGCCCATGACTGCTAAGTTGGGCCCAGAAGCCCAAATGATAGTGTGGCCCAAGCCCAGAGGCTTGGTATGCCTACTATACGTCATCAAGTCTATCTTTACTTATATTATGTGACACGAAAAACTTTTGTTCAATATCACATTTAGATATAATATACCTCATCAAGCACAAAATACATGTTGTAATTCCAACCCTCTGTTAGGCAAAGTAAAACATATCTACTAATCAGTGATAAAGCAACGTTTGTTATGAGCAACTGCGTTAGCATATAACATCTGCATGTGCACCGGAGGTATCATCTCATGTAGTTGTCCAGAAAGGAATAGAATTGGTGGTTTAACCTGTGTACAAAAATGCAAAAAAACAATCATTTAACAAACTACATTCCATACATAATAGACCATCAAACAATAACAGGGTATAAGTACTTTCTCATATGTGTGAAACATCAACAAACTATGTGGATCCAGAAAATTCTACCAGGAATTAATAATTCACAGTTTCACACACCAAGATTAATGTGTGCGAGTGTGTGTGATTTTTTTCGAATAGCATTTGACCCTCACATTGGGTATTATCCAAGACCTGCTCACCTTTCACAAACAATCTGGTATGTCATATTAATTCAATCTGGAAAACTGAAAAAACTGTACTCCAAACCAAGTGCAGCACATTTCGAGTGCCACCATTTTCTGTTGGTTTCATATTCTTTTCTTACCCATTTTCCTAGATCCTTAGGTCGTTGAGATAGCAAGTTTCCTATTATTTTCCAAAAGTGTAAGTGCTCTCAATAAAACTATGCAGTCCACTCCCAAGATAACCAAGACACGAAAATACAGTTCCTATAGTTCCAGCTAAGGAAACACGTACCCTGATCACTCAACGTACCTCGCTGAAGTGCTCTCAATAAAACTATTTGGTCCGCTCCATGGATATTTGAGACATGATCCCTTAACTTGCGCCAATATTTTTTCTACATATTTAAAACATAACTTTTTTTACTATTAGCTTAGTAAGAAAATCCATGAGGGTCAATTTATTACATGACCCAAAACCACTGAAAACTACCCGTTACCCCGCCCATTTGGGTGCTTCTAGTAAGGCACCTACCTGGATGATATCAAGGGCACCAAGTAGTAGCAATCGAGTTATGCCTTTGCTCCGAATTGTCCCCATGTATGGACTTTCTACTGCATCTTCTGATGTACACTCTTCGTCAGGTGACTACATAAAAAAGAAATATATTAAATATTAGACATTCTGATTTTGAAGTCCTATGAATAACTTCTGAGATCAACCGATATAAGATATGTGCGATTCTAATGATATAAGATATGTGCGATTCTAATACAGTTTCAAACTCACTGATGTCACATGTAATTGTATGTATACTAAGGGGCTGATGTCACAAGTAATTATGTGTATACTAAGGGGATGTTTGTATGAGTATTCCCAAAGCACTTCTTTGATTTTGCATGGTCGTTTATAGATTAATCTTTTGGTTATTACGTATTGATGTCACAGGTAATCAATATAATCAGACACCTTAGGTTTCACACTCATTAACTACAGTACCGTTTGTCTAAAGTCAGGATAAGCGTTAAGAAGTCTGATAGATACCTATATGTGAAGGCAACTCACTACCCCCATAGATGACATCAGGAAATAAAAGGTGAAAAGCATAAATAACGTATTGCTATGGAATAAGTACATGACCTGTACTCGTATTCGACTATAATTCACATATACAGGTTTAAAGTGAATAATATAATATTCCACTATCAATTCTGAACACTCTAAATATATAGTCTTACTCCTAGAACTTACCTAGCCCCCACATACACCTACATGACATAATCAGCGTCACATTTACAGTAAACTTACTTAACTACACACTAATCACAAATACTATAGAAAAAAAAACCATCTGGTCTGTTACTTGACTGTGAGGGGGGTGTGGTTTTATAACGTCAGGCTTTTAATAATCTTAACATTATCAGCTGTTAAATCACACATTGGTACAGCGATTAAGCCTAAAGTAAGTATTCGGTGGCCGCCCATAGATGACATCAGGAAATAAAAGGTGATTTTTTTTCTTAACTTTGATCATCAAGTTCGAGACATGTAACCTCTTTGTGACTCTCTTAAACCTGCAAATGTTGTAAAGCGTGAAAATGTCAAATAGAGATTTAATTTACCGGCAAAATAAGAACATTAATAGTTTCAAGGCTAGCTAGTGTGGCAACTTTCACATGGTGTCGTTCTTTTTGACTATTTGATTTCTTTGTAATTTTGTCTCTAGCTCCTTGCTAGTGTTTTGTTCTAATAAAGTTGCCGTTCAAAAAAAAGCTAGTGTGGCAACTGCTTTAGGAATCATAATAGCCATGGGTTCAGCTCATCAGACTTTACTACTTTTCGCTCAATTCATGCAGTTTAAAGCCACTTAATATTCTAAATACACTAACCAAGTCCTCACTAACATCCCAAATATCACCAAAGTCCTACCACAGGGATGCCTATTTTGTTAATGCAAGCGATAAAGTATGATTTTTGAAGACAACACACTAACCTTTTTCACACATAAACATGTTACGACAAATCAAAGTAATGGAATCCAACAACCATCGACTCATACTTCATTGAAATACATAATGTTTAAAAAGGAGTTACTATAAGGTATATAAACACCACAAATTACAAATAATAAGACGATCAAATACTTACAATAAATACCTCTTTAACCTGGCCACAAACCATCACCAACTCCGACGGAGGCTAATTCTACTTCTGCTACATATATAGTCGTACACTGACCATAACCTATGCATGAGGTTAAATGCGGGTCAAATATATTACAAATGTGTTATCAAAGATTTACACTTTCCACAATATACCAATACCTAAAATTTTAAAAAAATGAAACAAAACCAAACCACAATCTTATTAAAAATTAAAAAGCAAATACAACATGAATTGTGGTCGAAGTAACTCGCCGGATGATTCGCAACTGCGACGGAATATGAGCAAAAAAAAACTAAAGGAACTGGGTAAGTGATATACGATTTAGGGTTTATATTATTTGTTAATCTTGGTAGGTTTTGGATTTGTGCTCATTTGTGGAGTTGTGGAATGTTAAAGATGAGTAGGTAAAAGAGTCGGCCAAAAATACACAAAGGGCCAAGAGTAGCCTGCTAAAGGGGTTAATGGTTTTTTGGCAGCATGTGATTATTAGTATATTATAGCTTATACAAGCTTTGCCAGTAGCACAAAGCTTACACTATAAAGCAACTTTTTTTAAACGGATTTTACACTAAACACGTATGCAACTTACAAGTTTCGTGTAAAATAAGCAAGCAACCGTTTTTTTACAATACGAGTGAAATGTAAGCATTTCCTCCAATAACTACGACAAAATTCGTCAAGAGAAAAACTATGACAATATTAGTAGCATCAGTCAAGTCTAAATGTATTTTAGTTATCTTTAAGGAGCGGTGTTATAGCCTTGTAAAACACATTTACCCTCTTAAAAGTATGTGACATATTTTTATTTGTTAGAAAAAAATGTTTGCTTTCTCACAGTCCAATAGAAAACAAACATGTATCATTACGAAGAAGTTTTATCAACATTTTAAAGTGGTTAAATGACTTGAATCATTTCCCATATAGAACGTGGAGTTATGTAACATCTATACTCAACCTTATGTAATTTTGGGCTCCACGTTTTATCAAGCATGCGGCCCATAGTTTAGTTAATTATATATATAATTATTGCAATTGACAATAACATGATCACGTTAAGCACTGTTGCAACTACGTGCTGGGCCCGGTCATTTTTTTTTAATTGTACAGGTGTCTGGGCGGCCCAATTTTTTTTTTTTTGTTTTTTAAAATGTTGGCTAAAACATAGGGGAAAATTTTTTTTGCAAAGTACGACGCATTCAGATAAAAAAAAACCGCGGTAACATTTTCGAATTGTCTTAAACATGTTATTTATACACGATGAGACCAACAAAAAATAAATTGCAAAAAAATAAAAAATAATAAATAATAAAAAAATAAAACTTTTAACTCTCAAAAATTTAACCCGCCCAATTAAAACATAGAGGACGAAAAATAAACCCGCACAAAATATCAATTCTATTTAAAGCCAATGTTCCTTAAAATTATATTAAAAAATCCCGTATACTACAAAAAGAAATATTATACATAAGCTCCCACACTATTATCTCCATATAAAAAAAAACATTACACATGAGGTCCGATAAAATAAAACCGACAAAATAAAAAATAGAAAAGAAATAAAAATAATTTTTTAACGCAAAAATTTAACCCGCACAATTAAACATGAGAACGAAAAAAATAAACCCACACAGATATACAATAAAAAACACCATGTTCTATAAATTATATTAAAAAAAAACCCGCATAGCCAAAAAAAGAAACCTTTAACATGAGCCAACACATAAGCTCTATATAAGAAAAGAAAAAAATTAATAAACATGAGGCCGCAAAAAATACATACCACACGAATAAAAAAAACTTTACAAAAATAATAATGCCTCGCTAAACATACGCGAAAAAAATTAACGGGACCGCAGCAATCGCGGGGTAATCATGCTTGTATATATATATATATATACTATATTTGAGTTGAAAGCTGCCGTTTTTGGCAGCGTGCTACAGTACCCGGGCGTGCTACAGTACCCGGCCCAATGGGCTCTCATTTTGGGCCGGCCCATTTGGTTTTTTTTTTTTTTTTTTTTTTTTGTAGCAATGTAAAAAAAACGCTCGGCATATAAATAGAAAAAAAAACAAAAATATTGACTTATTCAGTAAAGACTACTAGCGAACGTGAGACCCAACAATAAGCCATATATAAAAAAAAACAATAATATTAAACATGAGACGAAAAAATAAACCAGAAACAAGTAAACAAATAGAAATAAAATTAAAATAAAATTTTACTGCAAAATTAACGCACTATTAAATATGAGACGAAAAAAAATAAATCCCACACTATCGCAATAAAAAACGCTATGTTCCCATAAAATTATATTTAAAAAAAAACCCCGTATAGCCAAAAAAAAAACCTTTAAACATGAGCCCCACACATAAGCCCATATAAGAAAAAAAAACAAACTATTAACTGAGGCTGAAAAATAAAAAACACACAAAATAAAAAACTAATAATGACTCGCAATATGCGAAAAAAAAATTAACAACCCGCAGAATGAGTTAAAATACGTCGTTTTGACGGTGTTGACTACACCCAAGTAACGGCCCAATTGGCTCCAATTTTGGGTCGGCCCATTTGACAAATTTTTTTTTTTTAGTTTTTTTTTTGTAAACTTAGCAACTTTAAAAAAAAAATTGCTCGGAAAAAATATGAAACAAATTATAAATGTACTTATTTATTCAGATCAAAACAATTTCCGCGACATGAGATCCAAACAATAAGCCCATATAAAAAAAAACAAAACTTATTAAACAGGAGGACCGGAAAAATAACCCGCACCAATTTAATATAAAAAAAATTGTTGGCACAAAATAGAAAAAAATATTACAAAAGTACTAATTTATTCAGATAAAAAATACAGGACATGACGCCTAACAATAAGCCCACATAAAAAACAAACTATTAAACATGAGATCGGCAAAAATAAACCGAACAAATTAAAAAAAAAAATAAAAAAAACTTAACGCCTGCATCAACTTAATGACCGCGCGTATCATGCTTAACACATTATTTTCCCAAATCTCATAAATAAAACTTATTAAAAAAAAACCCCAAATAAGCAAAAAAAATAAAACCAAACAAAACTTTAACCATGAGGCCCAAACATATAAAACAGTATATAGGAAAAAAACAAGTATTAAAAAAATGACGCACGAAAAAATAAACAGCAAAAAAAAAAAATTAACGCCCGCTAGCATCGCGCGGGCAATCACGCTCTGTTTATTTATTTCACTCAAGATGGAAAGAATACGACAACGGTATTTGCAGTTTGTTTTTTCTTTTGGGGCTACCATTTAAGCCGGCTTTTGGCTGCTATTTGTTAGTCCGTAAAGTGCTCACGGTATATATTGTTGGGATATTAATAATTCTGGTAACCATTAGCTTACCGAGTACGCAGAGGATGAATCCTAGTATCTAGCATATAGATTAAAAATTATTAAATTAAACCAAGTTAATTTAATACCATTTTATTTAATGATAAAATCAATAAACTTACGCCAGATCTTGATCTGTGAAAACAAGAGGATTAACAATTACCACATCTAATGTTGCTCACACAAAAACGTCAAACCGCGTACGAGTGATTGCTAGTGACCTTCACGAATTCAAACATCATGTGTATTATCAAATTACCAACGCACCTTGTGAGATCTAGTAAACGAATATCCAAACCCCACCATAAAAAAAAAAAAAAAATACCCTAATTGTACGAAAATCAAATACAACTAGAAGGGTTATAATGAATTGTCTGGAAACAAAAGAAAGAACATGAAACGATTTTCTGTTGAGGTTTTATGAGAGAGTTAGGCACTGGAATGAATAAGGATGAGGAGTATTTAGAAATGTTACCCTAGTTGTGGTTGTATATAGAGACAAAAGTCCTACTATTTTACAAATTTTTCTTGTCCTTGTAACCAAAAACACCTTCTCATTATCCCTTTAGGGAACCGGGCCACCTTGGGTGTCCTTGGGGTTTTGGTTTTGTTAATTCTGTTTGGTTTATATTAATTTAAATCATTCATTATACTTTATTAAACAATTAATAATAAATAATGACTATTTAATTATTACCGTGAAGTAAAACGTTCTCTAAGTGTTTAACGTGTGTGCCCCCAATAGGCTCACATATTCGTAACGTATTTCGTGCTATCCGACTACCATTTTCCAACAGCTCCACTTGGGAGTTGGAGTAGCACCTAACACTTATACCTATAATTGGCAAAGTCTAGCAACCACACAATATATTTTTTTTCATTAGGAATATTATGAGATAAGAGTTTCAAAAATCATCTCTGCTATTTAATGGTTATAAATTTCTTCGCTTTATAATTCAATCCCCTTGTTACAGATACCGTTAAAACAACATGGATATGAATCCTAAGTCCCATATTTCCATTCATAGTTTAACATTATGTTTTCTCGATTATAGAAATAATTCAGATATAACCATTATGTAATAAGAATCATCTTGCATTACCATTTGGGTACGGCCAAAAATTATAGATTAAATCGGAGAGGGACAATGGTATTTTCTGCACATATCATGTGGAGATCAATCTATGTTGACTACAAGTGTTGTGGATTGCTGCTTACATACACTCCGAAAATAGCTTTTATAACTATTGCTCAGGACAGCGTTTTGGCTATAATCACATAGAGATATTCACACATAAAGAATCTTGCTTGCATTCAAAAAAGTTTTTTTTTTCTAAGGACAATTTTAAACCACTTTTTGTCATTCCTTACTCATGACATGGATCAAAAGATAAATGCTCGAGGTTTAGGGTATCCAATTGCATCCCTTGTGAATACTAAATGAGTTTGGTAGGAACATAATTCATTATTCACGGATTAATGACCAAACACTCATATTTTGCTTACATAATTTATTCCCATATTGTTAACCGACAATGGACGATATTTAGAATATTAAGAAATCATTCATGGTTTAAACATGCAAAAAACTTAGGATAACAATTTTTTTATGAATGAAGAACAAATAACAGTATCTTTATTCATCAGAAAGTAAATTTGTTTTTTTTTTACAATCCCAAATTATCCAAATATAATAAAACAGATATGCTGAGACTATTTAGTCGTTAAAGTCTAATGTTTTAAATTCTCAACTTTTGCAAGAAAACTAAATAGTCATTGAAGTAAACTTTCTGAAATACTGGTTTCAATTCACCATAATTGTGAACGATTTGCATAATAAAATGAGTGTCTTATTGTTCATGTGCATACTATTGCTAAGAGTCATAGTATGGACAGGTTATAGTACATTTGATAGGGTATTTGTAGTTAACTACATGCCTATCTTAGACAGTCGTCTTTACAGTTTCTTAATATGTAAGTCTTCTCATTCTTTAATGTGTTACGCGAACAAATGCTCTTAGCTGATCGTTGAGTTAGTAGATTTTATCATAAAAGATGAAAATCCTTTTTCATAACTAGCAATTGATTTTCTTTAGCTTTAGATGACACATACAGCTATGCCTTTTAATTCGTATACATTTGTTTTAAACGTCATGTAATCACTCTCAATTAGATATGTTGTTGTTAGATCGTCTTGCTATCGGTGCAAAAGTATCAAAACAGTATCGTACACAACTTATATATACATGATGAACAATAGTTAATAAAAACACAAGGTTTCAATCCATGTATAAAATTATTCGTCAGTGAAATATATCATTTAAGACTTGCTTCAATGACATATTACATTTGTGTTGAGACTTAATTTCCGCAGACGTTTTCTTTAATAAACCATTTATTCCAAGGCGTTTGTTTTATCCTAAAATTCTCAAGAGGAAGTTTTTCCAATTAAGGATTAATTTCTCTAGTTATGTGGAATGATACTTTCGATATGTCATACAAACTTATTAATTTAAGAAAACAACATGGGGTCCCTTCAATGTAGATTTATCATGAGTCATCTTAATTTATCAGAATCATATCGTGGGTATATATTGTTGGGATTTAATAATCTAGGTAACCATTAGCTTACGAGTACGCAGCGGATGAATCTAGTAATAGCATATAGATTAACACTTAATAAATTAAACAAGTAATTTACTAACATTTTGTTTAATGATAAAAATCAATAAACTTACGCCTGATCTTGATCTTGAAAACATAGTGGTTAAATTACCACATCTACGGTTGCTACACAAACACGTCAATCGAGTATGAGTTGATTGCTAGTCACCTTAAAGAATTCCAAACATCATGTGTATATATCAATTACCAAACGCACCTTGTGAGATCTAGTAACCGAAAACCAAACAAAACCCTAATTGTACCGAAAATCAAAACCAACCCTTGATGGGTAGAAAACGCGTAAAACCCTAAAAATAAATTGTGCATTACATAATGTCGTACAATGACCTAAAACACGAGGTGTTATACATGGAATGAATAAGGATGAGGAGTATTTATAAGCATGATACCCAAGTTGTGATAGTTATAAAAGACCAAAAGTCCTACAATTATCACAAGCCTTTTCCTTGTCCTTGTAACACAAAAAAACCTTCTCATTATCCCTCATAGGAACCGGCCACCTTAGGGAGTCCTTGGGGTTTTGGTTTTGTTCATTCTAGTCCTTGGTTTATATTAATTTAAATATTCATTATATTTTATTAAACAATTAATAATAAATAATGACTATTTAATTATTACCGTGAAGTAAAACGTTCTCTAAGTGTTTAACGTGTGTTCCCCCAATAGGCTCACATATTCGTAACGTATTTCGTGCTATCCGACTACCATTTTCCAACATCTCACACTTGGGAGTTGGAGTAGCACATAACACTTATACCTATAATTGGCAAAGTCTAGCAACCCACACAATTATTTTTTCATTAGGAATATTATGAGATAAGAGTTTCAAAAATCATCTCTGCTATTTAATGGTTATAAATTTCTTGCTTTATAATCATCCCTTTGTTACAAATACCGTTAAACCATAGATATGGATCCTAAGTTATTCCATATAGTTTAACATTATGTTTCTCGTTATAGAAATAATTCAGATATACCAAATGTAATCAAGAATCATCTTGCATTACCCTTTGGGAACAGCCATTCATTTATCTGATTAAATCTGGAGAGGGCTCAATGGTATCTTTCTGCACATATCAAGTGGAGGAACAAATCCTTTATTGACTACAAGTGTTATGGATGCTGCTTCACATACACTTCAAAAAATAACTTTTATAACTACCTTGTTTTAGGATAGCGTTTGGCTATAATCATAAAGTGATATCCACACATACAGATCTTGCTTGCATCTCAAGTCTAAGGATAATTTTATCAACCATTTTCGATATTTTACTCATGACATGGATCCAAAAGTAAATGATCGAAGGTTGGGGTATCCAATATGCATCCTTTGTGAATACATATGAGTTTGGTGGGAACAAATCCATATATTCAATAAAAATAACCAACACTTATATTTTCCTTACATAACAATATTCCCATATTGTTAACCGACAATGGACATATTCAGAATGATAAATCATTCATGGATTAAACATGCAAATATAGAATAACAGTTGTTATATGAATGAACACAAATCCCAAGTATCTTTATTCATCAGAAATTAAAAATTGTCTTACAATTCCAAAATTATCCAAATACCAATCAAATACAGAGTTACATGAAACTACTAGCTGGCAACAATCCGATATTCCTAGTTAACTCGGAATGCTTAGGGAATGCCAAAGCCTTTGTGAAAGGGCCAGCTAAATTATCATTTATGTCAATCTTTTCTATCTTTACATCACCCATCTTAATGGTCTCGCGAAGATAGTGAACTTTTGCGTGAAAATGTCTTGCACCTTTAAGACTCCTCATCTTTGAATAGTATGGTCTCAGTATAATACAATAATACATATGGGTTCTATCAATTGTGGGAGAGAATCTAGTATTAAAGATAGAGGTACTTCTTAGTGTATCCCATAACTACCCAAATTTTAACTCTCTTGGAGCAATACTCACTCTATCCAAATGCCCCTCCACTTCAGTGCTATCGGAGCATTACCCCAAAAAAATACCAGCAACTCGCTCTTCCTCCCTCTCAATCTCACATGCATTTTGGTCCTCATATCGCGCCTTATCGTCAAAAAACAATTCACAATTATATTCGTTCCTCTGTCTCCACTTCGCCTCTCCCACTCGCCCGCCACAATCACCCCGAGACCCCACCCGCCATCTTCCCAGACTAAGAACCCACCTCCCTCCAGAATACTGCTCACTCGCACGCTACTCCCAGAGAGATGGGATCGTCAGAATTTCCAGCATCAGTGTAGCAAGAAACTCTAAGCTCTTGTTCCATATTACCTCTATATACCAGAATACATATCCTTGGTATGGCGAAGATACTTAAGAATCTTTTACAGCGTTCCAGTGCTCTTCACCTTGGATTTGTTGAAATCGGCTTGTTTATGTTCTGTGCAGAAACGTAAACATCATGACGAGTACTATCTCATTGATACATTAATTGATCCTATAGCCGAAGCGTAAGGAACATTTTGCATGCGTTGTTTCTCAGCAGGTGTTGAAGCACCTTGTGACTTACTCAATTTAAGCTTTTCTTGCATTGGAATCGTTCCCGTTCTGGAATTTCCATATATTATCTTTTCAAGATTTTCTAATGTCAAAGCACTTTGACATTAAATGCAATTAACCGCTTTGACTATCACGGTTAGATCTTGATCCAAGATCATATGCAGCATCCCCTAAAATCTTTCATAGCAAACTTTCTTCTAAGATAGGATTTTACATCAGTAACATTGGATGTTGTTTCCCATGAGTAATATGTCATGACAATATAGAATTAGGATAGCGACATAACTCCCACTAGCTTTTTGGTATACACATGGCTCATCACGATTTTGAGTGAAACCGAATTTCTTGATTTCATCATCAAATCGCTTATTCCATTGCCTAGATGCTTACTTAAGTCCATAAATGGAACGCTTGAGCTTGCATACATGGTTAGGATATTTTGGATTCACAAAAACCTCAGGTTGCTCCATATAGACTTCTTCGAAAGTTGTCCATAGGAGTAAGGCGGTTTTGACATCCATTTGCCATATCTCATAGTCATAGTACGCGGCTATAGCTATGAGAATCCTTATAGCTCTAATGTCTACAACAGGAGAAAAAGTTTCTTCATAATCAACCCCGTAGGTTTAAGTGAAGCCCTTTGCTACAAGACGAGCTTTAAAGACGTATACTGCACCATCCATGTCAGTCTTTTTCTTGAAGAGCCACTTGCTACCAATGGTTCTAGCATTAGGAGGAAGCTCAATTAAGACCCATACATCATTGTCTTTCATGGATTGCATTTCCACATTCATCGCATCAAGCCATTTCTTGGATTCGGGATCCAGCAATGCAGCTTTATAGTTAGCAGGTTTCTCGAGATCCCCTAAAAACTCATGTTCCTCTGCATCGAACGTATAAACACAATCGATTTGTGGGGATATGGCGTGTCCTTGTGGACCTAGAATTAGGACTTGATTCAATTTGAGGTTCATCAATTCTTGATCATCCTCTTCATGATCTAAGCTAGTGTCTAAATAAGGATTTGTATCTTCTTCTTGAATTAGTTCAAGATCTTACACTCCACTTGCTTTCAGATCTATAAGATCATTCTCAAAGAACTCAGCATTCCGAGCAACAAAAACTTTGTTCTCAGATAGGTTTTATAAAGAATATCCCATTGTTTCCTTTGGGTATCCTACGAAGATTTTACTCAATAGATTATTGGATCATGCTTGTCTTGTTTGGTAAGTGTATCACGCTTACAAGTGCTTACAACCCAGGACTTTTAAGTATGACAACTTCGGGGCTTGCCCATGCATATTTCTTATGGTGTCTTATTAACCTTCTTAGTGAACCATGTTGAGAATGCTTTACAGGCATAATCCAAAAGGGATTTTGGTATGAGTAGTTGACTCATATGGATCAAACATGTCTAGCATGTTCTCATTTCTCCTCTAGGACACACCTTGTTTTGTGGCGTGTAGGGAGGAGTGCGATGGGCAATAGTCTCATGTTCTTTTAGATGATTCAAAAACTCTTGACTCATATATTCACCTCCACGATCAGAACGTGGTGACTTAATGGTCTTTCCGAGTTGGTTTCTACTCCTTTGAAATACCCCGTAAAGGTTTTAAACACTTATGGTATATGTTTCAGCTGGTAACACTAAAACCATAACGACTGAAGTCATCAGTAAAAGTAACGAAGTAGCTAGCTCCTTGTCTTGACACTATTCTAAATGGGCCATGATTGACGAATTTTACACCAAATATATATATATATATATATATATATATATATATATATATTATATATAATAAAATATAAAATATATATTAGTCTAAAAACAACAATCAATGATACCGAGAAGTAGTATAGAGTGTCCCGGGTCGTTTATCCCCACACGAGGCTGTACTGGAAAATCGATACAACGAAGATTTGGTTGAAGGATTGAATTGATTATGGAGGTGGAAAAAGTCAAATTAGATGATAACGAACAAACGTTTAGAAAAAACCGAGAAATTACGAAATTAAATAGAAAACGAGAGCCCGATCCCGAACAATGGGGGGAAACCTAAAAATCTTTAAAATAACCCTCCGAAGATTTTTCACTTTAAATCTCTATGGGACAAATAACGAAGAATGAAAAAGACTAGACCGAAAACGGAGTTCGTTTGACCCAAAAACGAGTCAAAACAAAATCCCGTACCCGGACCGTTCTTTAAAAAGTAAAAAGTTGTAAAAATGACCCTACGAAAATTTTCAAATTTTTCCTACAAACTATATGACAAAAGAAAATTTTCTAAAAAAGCAAAATATTTTTTTGATAATTTTTGTATTTTTTATGAATTTAAATAAAACTTTTAACGAATTAAAATTATAAAAAAATATTAAATGACTTCGAAAAATTCTGAAATTTTTACTAAAAATACTTTACTTTATAACTAATCTACGAAAAATAAGAAACACAAAATTGGCTTAAAAATAAGCCCGAAATAAGCTGTGTACAGCTTATAAGCTTATAAGCCTAAAACACCCTTAAGTATCTAACCCCTTGAGTCTTTAACGAAAAAGACCCAAGGGCGCAGTGGTAAGAGGGAGTGTATAAGGGGAATGGTTATTCGAAATGGTCACGGGTTCGAGTCTTGCTCACCCGGACCAATTGTCTTTCCCCTTTTTTTTTATTTCGAAACTCAAAGAAGCAAAGTTGTTAAGATCGTGGTGCTTAACAACTTTGTCTCTTCTACAACTTTTACGAAAAGCATTAAGAAGCTTAAACAATAAGCTTAAAACTCGCAAGTGCTAAAAAAATAGTGCTTTAAAGCTAAAAAAATGCTAAGTTCTTGGGGCACTTTGGGACAAATAAGCTAGGACTTGGGAAAATAAGCAAAAGGGGCTTAATCTAAACCTAGGTAAGCTAAAAGGGCTAAGAGCTTAAGGCTAAATAAGCTGCAACAGCTTATGATGACAGGAAAGCTTAAACAAAGCTTAAAGGGCTAAAGAGCTAAGTTGTTGGACAAATAAGCTAGGAAAAGGAAAAATAAGCAAAAGGGGGCTAAACTAATCTAAATAAGCTATTTGGACACAAGTGAGCTTATGAAATAAGCTCAATAAGCCAGAAAAGAAAAATAAGCAATCCTACACCTAGGCTTGAACAAAACAGTGAAAGGGGAGTTTGGAGGCTTAAAAATTGAGCCATCAAATTAAGCCTCTTTAAGATGCTGAAATTCATGGAGCTTAACAGAGTTTATAAAGCTCTTAAAATAAGCCAAGAAATTGGGCTTAAGTGGACAGAAAAGCCAAGCAATGAGAGCTTAAAATCTCCCCTTTGCACCAGGGGAGATTTAAGCTTAGCTCAAGGGGCTTATTTGACAGCTTTCAAAAAGCTGTCAAATAAGCTCTAAATAAGAAAATTAAGCTCAACAGAGGAGTTTTAGCAAAGGGGCTTGTGCACCAATTTTAGCCTTTAAAAAACCATTTAGCTTGCTTATTTTTGTTGGTGTCAAAAAGGGTGGTGAATTGTAAAACTGCTATCACAAAAGATCTTGGTGTTTTGACTCACCAAAGTCAAAAGACAAAGGACTTGTTACAGCCTTTTTTAACACCACAAAACACACCTTTTTTGACACTTAAACTCACACTCACAAGTGCTTATCAATATAAGCATTTGTGACCCTTTTTAAAAATCCAACAGCTTAAAAAATGATTTATAAAACTTTTGAAAATCAATTTTAAAGCTTTAAAACTTATGAAAACAGCTTAACACAAGCTTAATACTTAAGCTTAAACCAACCTAATGACCATAACCCAACCAAGTCCATTTCTGACCTTTTAAAGCTTATGCCAAAACCCTCTTTAATTTCTAACAATGGGTTTTAACACTTTTAAAAAACTGTTTTAGCTCACAATTCTTAAAAGGGAAAGGACAAATAAGCATTAAACAACCTTAATGAACAATAATAAGCTGGAAATAAGCACTCTAAAGAGCTAAAACATAATAAGCTAAGAAAATCTAGAAATTGAGACTTTTAAAAGGGAGAAATGTACTTACTTTTGTCCAAGCTTTTACAAGGACCTTTGTTACCCCACTAAGGTTTCAGCTACAAGCTCTTGTCTTATAATATGCCAGTGAACAAAGCCCAATAAGCTCTTCCAAGTTTAGCTTATCTTCCAAATGGCTTATTCTTGTTTTTTTCAAACAAAACTTATAAACTTTAAACTTGGAGAGTTTTAAGATTTATAGCCTTAATCAGGTTCTATATGATCGTATAGGAGCTTGTTTAACATATATAAAATTGATTTAAGCTGTTTGATCAATGGAGACTTATAAAAAAAAAAAACGGGTATAAATTCCTCAAAAAATTCAAAACACTTCATTTATGTTTAAATGGGGTTAAATGGAATTGAAATAAGCTGTAATTAAGCTAATAACAACATAAATTTGACTGAATTACAAAGTAATTAACTAAAAATAAGCTACACACTTTTTCAAACTAGCCACTAAGACATATTTATACTATAATCTATGTCTTCAGCTTCTTCTTCTTGTGTTTCTTTTGTGAGAGACTTCCATGAGTAAATCCAAGCCATCCATAGCCATTGTGCTTCTTTTAAAATCATCTTGGCCATTGATTCGGCTACTTTTATGGGAAATTGGGAGATTGCCAACATGGCAAGGGTTCTCTTTTGGTGGGAAAGATAGTAGAGGAGGGGGGAAGTGATTACTTTAATATTTACCCACCTTAAATTTTAACACCTGGTGGTGGTGAAAGTTTTACAGGTATAAAAAACAAGGTGACACACCCGTGAGTTGGGTTGGGGGGAAAAAGAAGCGGGAAAAGTTGTTTGAGTTATAACAGGCACAACTTTGTGGGAGTTGGCAAGGTTGGCCCCTTAAAGTGTTGTGCCTTGTTGCATCCATCGTCCTTGTTGTTTAAAATCTTTTGGGGACTTGGCAAAACAAGTCCCCAAAAGTTATATGTCTACTTGCATCAACCGTCCTTGGGATATACAAGTTAGGGCTTTTGGCAGAATTGCCCTTGGGGTATAACTTTGCTTTAATGGCAGTTTGGCCCTTCTCTTCTTTTCTCCTCTTTTCTTCTTTAAATATAAGTTTAGGGATTTACAATTTCAGTCCCTAAACTTATATTTCTTTGACTTTTGGCCTCGGGGTTGACTTGGGTTGACTTTGACTTTGACCAGTTGACTTTTCTGTTGACTTTTTGACGTGATTGACTTTTCGGCTTCGATTTTGGCTTTGTCTTTCTTCAGTCTTTTCCCTTTCCGAGTACGGTTTTGGCGTTTTTTAGGCTTTGTTTTTCGTCTTGTTCTTAGTTATCCGTTCTGCACAAACAATTAGCAAATACCAAGCGTTATATTTGGCATTTTAAGTCCGTTTTTGGTTATTTTAGCTCGTTTTTAAAGGTAAAAGGTATGTGTAATTAAGCACATACCAATATCCCCCCCATACTAAGTTTGTCCGTGTCCTAGCATGCTATGAAGTAAACATTTACGAAAACTAAGAATCTCAATCTCCCTCGACTAATAACTTTGAAAAGTAGCAAAGTGTTCGTCAAGGGAAACTAAAGAATCAAAAGCTTCGACAAGTCCCGTTTTCACCATTTTTTATTTGTACACTAACTATCCCTAATATTTTTGGATTTTCCTTTTTCTTTTCTTGACTTCCTGTTTGACTTCCTTTATTTTATTAACACTGGGATCATGAATGAGAAAGCCCATAGAATAATCTTACGGTGTCAGTACCTGAGGATAAATTCATTATCCCCGATTTTTCACTCGCTCAAACCAAGCATTAAACAGATCATTTGTCAATATAAGTCTAAATGCTAAGCAATCATACTCTATGGACTTGGGACTTTTAACTCCCAAATGATATATGATTTTAAATGTGTGCTACTCATTTAACTCAACCATAGGATCAAACTTATTTCCATAGTCGTGATTCAAGATGAATCAAGACATAAAGCAACAAATTATTAGGACTGTAACATGATTTAAAGAACGAGATTTTAACCGTAGAAACTTTTTGCAAAATCTTTCATCATATAATCATAAGTTCTTAAAGCTAGGAATGCGTTGCTTAGTTTGAACACCTACCTAGGGCCTCGCTCCCTAGTAAGATATCACAACCAACGACCGATGTTCTTAGTTTGAAAACCCACCCCGTTGCTAGCGTAGACAAAAACAAAAAAAAAAAAAAAAAAAAAAAAAAAAAAAAGAAATTTATGAAAAACTTTTTTTTTATACCCCCAAAAACTTTTTATTAAAAAAAAAACAAAAAAAAAATAAAAAAAAACAAAAAAAAAAATGGAGATCACATCAAACACCTTCTTCCTAGAATGGTATGGGATTTGTGTCTTAGTTTGAACCCTCACCTAGACCTCGCTTCCTGGTGAGATATCACAACACACCAAATCCCTAGAAAGTAAAGATGTCTTATGTGAACCCCACCTCGTGGTTAGGGAGTGGGATATCACGAAGACATCCTTTTACTTGTTTCATATAATTCAAATGTATGAGCTTCATTGGACAAAATTTTCAATATTCATGCATTTTTGCATTCATACTTCATTCATGCTTCTTTGGCATTTTAACTTTCGAATTATTAAGAACAGAAAAATCTCGCTTTAAAGAATCAAGTTACAAATTTGAAGCTTTTTCTAAAAACATTGATTGACTTAGTTGAATTGAATTGAGCACGTATGATTAGGTGGATTAGAAGCTAATGGGAGAAAAAGAACACAAGTTACTCATATAAGTTTTAGAGAATCTTGCTCAGCACATAAAAACTTATATTTACTCTATCACTTCTTGTTCTCTCACCTTATTAAAATTAGAAGCAAAATCGAAATAGTGAAAGCTTAGCCTTCAAGCGGTAAGTTGAGGAACTAGCTTGCTCAAACACGCCCGATCGAGTCAAAAATTATTCTCATTCTACCCATTAGGAAAGTCAAAACTGTGACAAAACACTTATTTTATTTTTGAAAATTTTTAAATTTTTTCATTTTTTTGGTATTTTTGCAAAAAATTGGTGGTAAAAACGGGATTACGTGATAACAACGACTGCAGGCAAAAATCAAATCGAAGATCCCCCATACTAGAACTAAACATCGTCCTCGATGTTTCAAAGGGGTTCCTACGTAAATCTAAGGCCGTTTATGAAGTGTGCCAAAAGATAAAACGTTAGTCGATTAGATTTGGATACTGGATTCCCAAACTGAAGCTGAGGATGTGAAACTCTTGTGGAATACTGCAAGCACGAGAGTCTTCACAATCCGGGAAATCCTGGACATAAAACACAAAGCACACAAACATGACAAAACATGGGTAATGGAAAAATGAAGCCTTATCTACACAAAAACACTTATTTATTATATCTGATAAGCATGGGGTGCCTCCCACGAAGCGCTTGTTTAAGGTCGCGACGCTTGACCCGTCCCCCGAATTTATTGGTCCATGGGGAAAGTCTGGAGATTGGGACATACCTTGGTTGGTATTGTCCCCTCCAATGTAATGTTTCAAACGTTGACCAGTCACTTTGAAAGTTGGCCCGAGTTTTTGAGATAACTCGACAGTGCCCATATGGAAAACTTGGGTACAGTGTATGGTCCACTCCAGCGGGTCTTAAGCTTGCCTGGAAAATCTTTAATCTAGAGTTGAGAGGAGGCTCGATTCTCCGACGTGAAAACGTGGTTTTTGATTTTGAGTCATGGATTCTCTTTGTTTTCTCTTTATAGACAAAGAGTTTTCATAGGCTGATCACGAGTTCATTAGTTAGTGAGTTGAATTTTTTGTGATCACCGCTGTTTGGATATCAAAAGTTGGTATGCTTCAGGCCCCAGTAAGCTTGTGCTCGAGCTCGATCGGAAGTGACATGCCTTCCCGTTCACACTCAATTATAGAATACACCGATGGGTGTTTTGTCAGTGTGCGGAAGCCCAACGTGATATCTAATTTATCGACCAAGGGCCGGTTTTCGCCCACGGTCCTTTCCAGAATCCTTTTCAAACCACGATTGGATACCTCCACTTGTCCACTTGTTTGTGGATGATACGCGGTGGAGAGACGATGAGTAACTCCGTATTTAAGCATGACCTTTGTAAATTGGTCATTGCAAAAACGGTAGCGATCACTTTGATTGCACGAGGGCACCAAATCGGGAGAAGAGAGATTTAGAAATTTACAAACAATCGGGCTTCATTGGTGGGGAGCGCTTTTGCTTCATCCCATTTTTGATAAGTAATATCGGCAAGAGTATATATTTGTTCCCTCTTGAAGACGGGAACGGCCCCATAAAGTCAATGCCCCACATGTCAAAGATTTCGCAAACTTGGATAGAGTTTTGTGGCATCTCATCACGTTGCGAAATTTTGCCTTGACGTTGACAAATGTCACATCGGGTGACAAAGTCGTGGGCATCCTTATAGATTGTGGGCCAATAAAATCCTGAGTCAAAGACCTTTTTAGCTGTGTAATTGGCACCGTAGTGTCCCCCGGTGGGTCCACTGTGGCAAGCTTTAAGAATGTCAAAAGCTTCTTGCCCCGAAACACAACGCCTAATTACTTGGTCTGCACAGATCTTGAATAGAAAGGGGTCGTCCCAAAAGTAGTGTTTGACGTCTTTGAAAAACTTTCTTTTCTGTTGGGACGACATCCCTTTGATCACAAAATTTCCCGCATGGTAATTTGCAAAGTCGGCAAACCATGGGGCATTATCATCACCACGAAAGGTAACCATCCCAAGTGTCTCGAGAGGAAATGTTTCCGTAATTTCCTTTTTCTCGAGCTCACTTTGATGGGGATTTTCAAGTCTAGAAAGGTGGTCTGCGGCGAGATTTTCTGCTCCTTTTTTATCACGGATCTCAACATCAAATTCTTGGAGCAGCAAAATCCAGCGTAGCAATCTCGGCTTAGCATCCTGCTTAGCAAATAAGTACTTCAAAGCCGAGTGGTCCGTATACACTATACTTTTTGACAAGACAAGATATGCCGGAATTTCTCGAAATTTACACCACGGCAAGTATTCTTTTTCTGTTTTTAGTGTTAATGTGCTTGAGCCTTGGTATTTGTCTTGCTTTGATAGTGTATCGGTTGGAAGTGCTTGGTCTTAGTTGCTCCGGGATGCTTACAGCAAAATCACTTGCATCACACATGATCTCAAAGGGCAAGTCCCAATCGGGAGCAACTAGAATTGGAGCTTGGGTTAACTTCATCTTAAGGGTTTCAAATGCTTCAATGCACTCCTTCGAGAAGATAAACAGAGTTTCCTTTTCAAGGAGGTGGGTCATAGGCCGGGCAATTTTGGAAAAATACTGATAAATCGTCGGTAGAATCCGACATGACCGAGAAAACTGCGAATACCCTTAACTGTAGTAGGATGAGGCAATTTTGCAATGACATCAACTTTTGCCTTGTCAACCTCAATCCCTGATTTAGAAAATCTTTATGGCCTGGATATTCCTTCCTTGACCATTAAAGTGGCATTTTCCCAATTTAGAAAGATTGGTGTCTTCACCCTTTGGAGCATTATCTGTCTAACTGGAAAGGCAAGAAGAGAAAGAAGTCACCTAAACTGAGAAATCATCCATGAAGACTTCCATTGTTTTCTCACATATCGTGAAAGATTGCAACCATACACCTTTGGAACGTGCCCGGTGCATTGCATAACCCAAAAGGCATGCGACGATAGGCAAATGTCCCGTAAGGGCAGGTGAAGGTGGTCTTCTCTTGATCAAGTGGGTCAATAGGGATCTGAAAGTAGCCGGAGAATCCGTCCAAAAAGCAATAGTATTCATTCCCGGCTAATCTCTCAAGCATCTGATCCATGAATGGTAAAGGGAAATGGTCTTTACGAGTTGCATCATTGAGTTTTCGGTAATCAATGCAAACTCGCCATCCCGTAACCAACCTAGTGGGTATCAACTCATTGTCTTCATTTTTCACAACGGTTATGCCTCCCTTTTTAGGGACACAATGAACCGGGCTAACCCAGGGGCTGTCAGAGATAGGGTAAATTAACCCTGCATCAAGAAGTTTGATAACTTCTTGCTTAATAACCTCATGGATTTTGGGGTTAACTCTTCTCTGATGTTGAACTACGGGCTTGGCATTTTCCTCCATCAAAATCTTATGGGTGCAAAACTGTGGATTTATTCCCTTAATATCAGAAATCTTCCTGCCTATGGCATGTTGTGTGATTAAGAACCTTGATCAGGGCGGTTTTATCCTCATCTCTTTCAGTTTTTAGCGATTATGAACGGTAATTTGTCATCACCTCCAAAAATGGCTATACTCAAGATGGATGGTAGTCTTTTGTGTTCAGGTCGGAGGATCTTTTCACATGAAGATTTGACCTTTTCAGAACATTATTTCACAAACTGGTGACGGAGGGAGATTTGGGTCACTATTGAATCACCACTCAACAATTCCTCAGGTAAAAGTATCTCCCTCGAAATCATCGGATGCCATCAACACCCGGTGGTATGAATCATCTGTGCAGAATTCATCGATCTCTTCCATAAGAAAATCACTTCCTCCGAAGGGAGTGAAAGATGGAGAGCGAGAATTAATCGTAAGATCCGAAGTAGAAGTGGGATTGCCACTTTTAGAAGTTTCAAGTACTTCTTGAACATATTCTTCACAAGCAATGTCAATAACATCGACTCGGTTAACCGTTTCAATGATATTGTAGGAGAGAGTTTTAGTATCGCCAACTTGAAGGTAACGGATTGATCATCATGTCTAAGGTCATTTGTTCTACCGTGAACATCTATTAAGGCCCGTGCCGTCTCATGAAAGGTCTTCTTAAGATTAAGGGAGCCCGGGATCGGCACGTAATCAACGACCACAAAATCGGCAGGATGAAGAACGTTCCAAACTTCTCGAAAACATCCTGGACGATGTCCGGTGAGTAGGAGTCGTTCGGTCGGCAAGTTCAAGTATCTATTCGAGTTTGTTAAAGCTGGGAGACTTGTTCTTTCAATGGAGAGAGCATTAGGTTGATGCCTAAGCACCGAGCTGGGCTAAGGTAAAGCATTCGTTTATCTCCGGACAATCCACGGATAAGAAATTCCAGGGCTCCAAGTTACTTCGGGAAACTTTTTTTAGGATAACCGCGGCGAAATCTCGTTTACCGGTGTCTTTGTTAAATCAATTATCTTATCCTTGTAACTGAGGAGCTCTAAAATTGGTGCAAATTTGGGCATGTGTAGAAGAGCATCGCGAAACTTAGTCGAAATAGAGATTTCGAAAAAAATCTCCTTAAAATTTCGAAGCTAAAAGATTGTCTTTTTCACGGAACTTTTCTTTGTTGGCCCTTGAAGGATAAGGCAAGGTTGGTTTAGTCTTTGGAACAACAACGGGTTCATGAGTTTGGACAACCGGAGGTTGGATGTTTTCGTGCATGGTTGCACCGTTTCCTTGGTCAACTCGGTTTCATTTCCTTCTCTTTAGGAGGAGAAGAAGTTTGAGGTCCATTATAGGAAACACCGCTTCGGGTAGTGATTGCTTTCACATCACCTTCGGGTTAGCAATGGTGTTGCTTGGAAGAGAACCCGAACCCGAAGTAGAAGCAGTATTACTATTCACGATTTTGGTAAGCAGGTCCGTTATGTTTGCCATTTGATTTTGCATATTTTGCATAACCGCGTCATTAGCTTTGACGTAGTGATCAAAATCGGACTTAGACACACCTGGTGTTGGATGAGCTGGAGCTTGGTATGGTGGAGCTTGAAAAGTCGGGGGTTGATTAATCTGAGGTTGGTAAACTTGTCCTTGATTGAAATTACTACCTCGATTTTGGTTCAAATTGTTTCCCCGATTTTGGTTGAAATTGATCCCCCGATTTTGGTTGTTTTGATGGTTTTGCATAGGAGGAAAACCGGGAGGTCGAATTTGGTTAGCAACCATCTGAGGTCGGTAACTGGCATTCCCTTGGTTGTAGTTAACTGCGGCGGCTTGTGACACGTATTCTTGGATATTGTCACGATAGTCATTGGTGGCTGGACAATTTTGGTAAGAATGTCCACCCCCGCAAGTTACATAACTTTGCTCAACCGCTTTTACGGAAGCGGAAGCTGGAGTTTGGTTTTTCTTATCGAGAATCAATGCTCTAACCATATCTTTTTAACTCTAGCAAAACGGATGTATCTTGCGGGGGTAGAAGAGCTCGTACTCACTTTTGAAACAATGGCTTTGCTTCGTGATTGACGAACTTTGGATTTGCTCTCGATGATTTTTAGGCATTCTCGAGGCATTTTGTCCAAAAAGTTACCACCCGCAGCGGAGTTCAATGAAGCTGGGATATTGGAATTTAGGGCATTATAGAATGTTCGAGTTGATGCATCTGAAAACCCATGTTGCGGGCGATCCCTATAGTAGATCATTGAAACGATCCCAAGCCTCATTTTTTAATTAAAATCGCTCTCATCAAATTTTTGCTGAAATCTCGTGATTTCATTTCTGAGATTTGTCGTTTTAGAGGGAGGGAAAAATTTGTTAATGAATTTCGAAACAAGATCATCCCATGTAAGAATCGATCGAGGGGGCTCTTTTTCAAGCCAAATCCGGGCTTGCTCCTCGATTGGAAAAATGGGAAAAGCTTAAAGCTTAACCGACGTACTCGGGACGTTCGGGAACTTCATTGTAGAAGTGATCTTGTTGAAATATCGGATGTGAGCATGTGGGTCTTCTTTATCGTGTCCAAAAAATTGCTTGTTTTGAACAAGATTAAGTAGACCATGCTTGATCTCAAAGTTGTTCGCGGTAATTTCGGGAACAACAATCGCATCCTCGTAACCCTCGGTGGGTGCATTTCCGAGCAAATGCGCCATAGTTCGATTATTCGTCATCGCGAATATGGGAGGATTTATCAGGTTTCTCAAGATTGGATGATTCAACGAGTTTGGTAGAACTTGTGGTTGTCGACGTCTACTGGGCTTTGGAACGAGTGCGCATGCACCAACATAGAAAGTATAAAAAGAAAATTTACACTAATTTTTTTTATTTTGTTTTTTCATGATTATTCACAATTGATTCTAACGGACATGAGATAAGACAATTAAAACCAAATAATTACTTACTTCACGGTAACCTCTTTAAAAGGATAAACGCACAGGTGAGGGAGGAGTAGGAATAGCGCGAAAGCTTATTTCTCTTTGGGTCGTAGTCTAGGGAACAACCCTCTTATACCACTTTATAGTTTGTTTAACTTGTCAAGGTGGAGCCGTTTGTCGTAACTGAGACACAAAGGAAAGTTTTTTTAATCTTTTGTTCGAGTTGGAAACAACAAGTTCTTCACCGAATGTTATTTGATAATACACAGTTGAGAATATTATATTTTGGTAGTTTACCAATTTGTGAATTTTATTTTCTTTTTTTTATGGACAATGTATTTTTCTATTTTTGGTTGCTTCTATGGTTTTTATCTGATTATTATACTAAAAAATGAAAAATATTTTGTACTTTTTTATATTTTTATAAATAAAAGAAAATTTCACAGCTTTCAAACTCAATTGATCAACGTACCGATAGTCGGCTTCCAGCCTACCCAGGCACGGCGCCAAAAAATTGATTGACGAGTTCTTACACAAATTTATCATATCTATAATAAATATATAATATATATTAGTCTAAAAACAACAATCAATGATACGTGAAGTAGTATAGAGTGTTCCCCCGGGGTCGTTTATCCCAACGAGGCGTACTAGAAAATCGATACATCGAAGATTTGAGTTTGAGGAAGGAATTGATTGAAGAGGAGGAAAAGTCAAATTAGAGATGATAACGAACAAAACGTTAGATAACCCTAGAATTTACGAAATTGAACTAGGAAAACGAGAGCCCGTTCCCAAACAAAGGGGGGAAAACCTAAAAATATTTAAAAAATAACTACGAAGTAATTTTTCACTTCTAAACTACTCTATGGGACAAATAACGAAGAATGAAAAAGATAGACTCGTAAACGGAGTTCGTTTTACCAAAAAGAGTCAAAAGACAAAATCCCGTACCCGGACCGTTCTTTAAAAAGTAAAAAGTTGTAAAAATGACCCTACGAATTTTCAAATTTTTCTACAAAAATATATGGACAAAAGAATTTTCTAAAAAAGAAAATATTTTTTTTCCATAAATTTTGTATTTTTTTATGAATTAAATTAACTTATTATCGAAAATTAAATTATAAAAAATATTAAATGACTTCGAAAAAAAAAAAAAAAAAATTCTGAAAAATTTACAAAAAATACTTTACTTTATAAAGATCCTACGAAAAATAAGAAACACAAAATTGGCTTAATGAATAAGCCCGAAAATAAGCTGTGTACAGCTTATAAGCTTATAAGCCAAAAACACCCTTAAGTATCTAAGCCCTTGAGTCTTTAACGAAAAAGACCCAAGGGCGCAGTGGTAAGAGTGGGTGTTATAAAGGGGAATGTATCGATTGGTCACGGGTTCGAGTCTTGCTCACCTGGACCAATTGTCTTTCCCTTTTTTTTTTCTTTTTTCGAAAACTCTAAAGAAGCAAAGTTGTTAAGCTCGTGGGGGCTTAACAACTTTGCTTCTTTGAGTTTTCGAAAAAAAGAAAAAAAAAAGGGGAAAGGACAATTGGTCAGGTGTGAACGCAAGGACTCGAACCGTGACCAATCACGATACATTCCCCTTTATAACACACACTCTTACCACTGCGCCCTTGGGTCTTTTTCGTTAAAGACTCAAGGGGTTAGATACTTAAGGGTGTTTTTGGCTTATAAGCTTATAGCTGTACACAGGCTTATCGGGCTAAATTTCTTAAGCCAAATTTTGTGTTTCTTATTTTTCGTAGGTTATTTATAAAGTAAAGTATTTTTTGTAAATTTTTCAGAATTTTTCGAAGTCATTTAATATTTTTTATAATTTAATTTCGTTAAAAGTTTATTTAATTCATAAAAAATACAAAAATTATCAAAAAAATATTTTGCTTTTTTAGAAAATTTTCTTTTGTCATATAGTTTGTAGGAAAAATTTGAAAATTTTCGGTAGGGTCATTTTTACAACTTTTTACTTTTTAAAGAACGGTCCGGGTACGGGATTTTGTTTTGACTCGTTTTTGGGTCAAACGAACTCCGTTTTCGGTCTAGTCTTTTTCATTCTTCGTTATTTGTCCCATAGAGTAGTTTAGAAGTGAAAAATTCTTCGTAGGGTTATTTTTAAATATTTTAGGTTTTTCCCCCTTTGTTTGGATTCGGGCTCTCGTTGTTCTAGTTTAATTTCGTTAAAATTTATTCTTTGGGGAGGGGGGTGTTTTTTTTTTTTTCCTTAAACGTTTTTGTCGTATCATCTAATTTGACTTTTTCCACCTTCTCAATAATTCCTTCTTCAAACTCAATTCTTCGATTGTATCGGATTTTCTTGTACTGCCCTAGTTGGGGATAAACGACCCGGGAAAACTCTATATACTTATCGGGTATCATTGAGTGTGTTTTTAGACTAATTATATATTTTTAATTTTATTCATATATATTATATTTGGGGTTGTAAAAATTCGGCAATCAATTTTTGGCGCCGTTGCCGGGGAGGCTGTGAAGCCGACTATCGTTACGTTTGATCAATTGTTTTTGAAATCTACGTGAATATTTCGTTTATTATAAAAATATAAAAAAGTATACAAAATTTTTTTCATTTTTTTTAGTATAATTATCGAGAAAAAACCAAAGAAAAACCAAGAAAAAAAATAATTAAAAACATTGTCATTAAAAAAAAGAAAATAAAATTCAACAAATTGGTATAAAAATACAAAAGATAATATTCTCAACTGTCGGTATGTATCATAAATAACATTCGGTGATGGTGAACTTGTTGGTTCCCAACTCGAACAAAAAGAGTTATATCTTGCCTTTTGTGTCTCCTTAAGAATACGGTCACCTTGAAAAGTTAAATCAAACTATAATAGTGGGGTATAAGAGGGTTGTTCTAGGATCTACGACCCCGATAAGGAAGAAATAAGCTTCGCGCTTATTACTACTCCTCCGCTCACCTGTGCGTTTATCTTTTAAGAGTTACCTCGTGAAGTAAGTAGATTATTTGGTTTAAGTTGTCTTATCTTCATTGTCGTTAGAAATCAATTTTGAATTATTAATCATTGAAAAAACAAAAAAAAAAAATAGTGTAAATGTTTCTTTTTATATTCTAATTGTGCATGCGCACTCGTCTCAAGCCCGTAGAGTCGACAACCACAAGTTCGTCAAAACTTCTGTTGATCATCCAATCTTGAGAAACCTGGATTTAATCCTCCCATGTCTCCGATGGGACGATAATAGAACTATGGCGCAATTTGCTCGATGCATCACCACGTGGGTTCGATGGGATGCGATTGTTGTTCCCGAATTTCCGCATGCTGCGAACAACTTTTGAGTTCAATCATAGGTATACTTAATCTTGTTCAAAACAAGCAATTTTTTGGACACGAATAAAGAAGATCACTATGCTCACATCCGATATTTCATACAAGATCCACTTCTACGATGAAGTTCCCGAACGTCCCGAGTACGTCGGTTAAGCTTATGCTTTTCCCATTTTCCCTCGAGGGAGCAGCCCGGATTTGGCTTGAAAAAGAGCCCCCTCGATCGATTCTTACATGGGATGATCTTGTGTCGAAATTCATCAACAAATTATTCCCTCCTCTAAAAACGACAAATCTAGAATGGAAATCCAGAGATTTCAGCAAAATTTGATGAGAGTTTTTTATGAGGCTGGGATCGTTTCAAATGATCTTCTTAGGGGATGCCCGCATCATGGGTTTTCAGAATTGCATCAACTCGATACATTCTATAATGCCCTAAATTCAAATGATCATGATTCATTGGACTCGCTGGGGGTGTTGGGTAACTTTTTGGACAAAATGCCTCGAGAATGCCTAAAAATCATCGAGAGCAAATCCAAAGTTCGTCAATCACGAAGCAAAGCCATTGTTTCAAAAGTGAGTACGAGCTCTTCTACCCCCGCAGTTTCATCCGATGTTGCTGAGTTAAAAGATATGTGGCTTAGGCATTAATTTCTCGTAATGGAAAAACCACAACTCCAGCTCCCGCTTCCGTAAAAGCGGTTGAGACGTTTTGAGCAAAGTTGTGTAACTTGCGGGGGTGGACATTCTTACCAGAATTGTCCAGCCACCAATGACTATCGTGACAATATCCAAGAATACGTGTCACAAGCCGCCGCAGTTAACTACAACCAAGGGAATGCCAGTTACCGACCTCAGATGGTTGCTAACCAAATTCGACCTCCCGGTTTTCCTCCTATGCAAAACCATCAAACAACGAATCGGGGGTTCAATTTCAACCAAATCGGGGAACAATTTGAAACAAAAATCGAGGTAGTAATTCAATCAAGGACAGTTTACCAATCCTAGATAATCAACCCCGACTTTTCAAAATGTTCACCATACAAGATCCAGCTCATCAAAACACCAGGTGTGTGTCTAAGGTCGATTTTGATCACTACGTCAAAAGCTAATGACGCTGGTATGCAAATATGCAACATCAAATGGCCAACATAACGGACATGCTTACCAAAATCGTGAGGAGTAATACTGCTTCTACTTCGGGTTGGGTTCTCTTCCAAGCAAACACCATTGCTAACCCGCAAAGGGTGATGTGAAAGCAAATAACTACCCGAAGCGGTGTTTCCTATAATGACTCAACTTTCTTCTCCTAAAGAGAAGGAAAATGAACCCGAGGTGACAAAGGATACGGTGCAACCAAGCACCGAAAACATCCAACCTCCGGTGGTCCAAACTCATGAACCCGTTGTTGTTCCAAAGACTAAACCAACCTTGCCTTATCCTTCAAGGGCCAACAAAGGAAGGTTCCAGTGGAAAAAAGGACAGTCTTTTAGCTTCAAAAATTTTTGGAGATTTTTCGAAATCTCTAAATTTTTTTCGAGCTAAGTTTCGCGGATGCTCTCCTACATATGCCCAAATTTGCACCAATGTTTAGAAAGCTCCTCAATGACAAGGATAAGATAATTGATTTAAACAAAGCACGTGTAAACGAGAATTGTCTCGGCCGGTTTATCCCTAAAAATGTTTCCCGAGAAAACTTGGAGACCTGGGTAGATTTCTTTATACCGATGTGTATTTTCCGGAGGATGACCGACATGCATAGCCTTAAGCCGAGCTCGTGCTAGCATCAACCTAAAGCACTCTCCATTTGGAAAGAACTAAGTCTCCCAGCTTTAACCAAAACTCGAATGATACTTGAACTTTCGCCGAGGTTTCCGAACGACCTTTTCTTAATTCCAACCGGCATAGCTCGAGGTGTTTTTCGTGAAGTTGGAACGTTCTCTTCCTGCCGATTTTGTCGTCGTTGAATTACGTTGCCGATCTCGGCTCCCTTAATATTAGAAGACCTTTCTTTATGAGGACGGCACGTGCCTTATAGATGTTCACGATGTGAACAAAATGTCCCTTTTTAGACTTGATGATCTATCCGTGACCTTCAAAAGTTGGGGATACTAAAACTCTCTCCTACAATTTCTTGAAAGGTTAACGAAGTCGATGTTATTGACAGATTGCTGTGAAGAATATGTTCAAGAAGTACTTGAAACTTCTAAAACGTGAGCAATCCCACTTCTACTTGGACTCTTTTACGATCGATTCTCGCTGTCCACTTTCACTTCCCTTTCGGAGGAAGTGATTTTCTTATGGAAGAGATCGGATGAATTTCTTGAACGAGTTGACTTTCATACCACCGTGGTGTTGATGGCATCTTGATTCTGAGGAGATACTGTTTACCTTGAGGAATTGTTGAGTAGATGATCAATAGTGACCAATCTCCCTCCGTCACCAGTTTGTGAAATTAATGTTTCCTGAAAAGGTCAAAAATCTTCTGTGAAGATCCTCTCGACCTGGAACTCAAGACTTACCATTCCCTTCTTGAGTATGCATTTTTGGTGGGTTGATGACAAATTAACCGTCCATAATCGCTAAACACTGAAAGATGCGATTAAAAACGCCCTGATCAAGGTTTCTTAAGTCCACAAACATTGCCATAGCTTGGAAAGATTTCTCTGATATTAGGAATATAATCCATAGTTTTGCACCCAAAGATTTTGATGGAGGAAAATTGCCAAGCCTTGTTTGTAGTTCAACATCAGAGAAGAGTTAAACCCCAAATCAAATGAGGTTATTAAGCAATGAAGTTATCAAACTTCTTGATGCAGGGTAATATACCATCACTCTTACAGCCCATGGGTTAGCGGTTCATTGTGTCCCTAAAAAGGGAGGCATAACCGTTGTGAAAAATGAAGACAATGAGGTTGCTACCCATAGGTTGGTTTACGGGATGGCGTGGTTTGCATCGATTACCGAAAACTCAATGATGCAACTCGCAAAGACCATTTCCCTTTACCATTCATGGATCAGATGCTTGAGAGATTAGCCGGGAATGAATACTATTGCTTTTTGGACGGATTCTCCGGCTACTTTCAGATCCCTATTGACCCACTTGATCAAGAGAAGACCACCTTCACCTGCCCTTACGGGACATTTGCCTATCTTCGCATGCCTTTTGGGTTATGCAATGCACCGGGCACGTTCCAAAGGTGTATGGTTGCAATCTTTCACGATATGATTGAGAAAACCATGGAAGTCTTCATGGATGATTTCTCAGTTTTTGGTGACTCTTTCTCTTCTTGTCTTTCCCATTTAGACAAAATGCTCCAAAGGTGTGAAGACACCAATCTTGTGCTAAATTGGGAAAAAAATGCCTACTTTAAGGTCAAGGGAAGGAATAGTCCTTGGGCCATAAGATTTCTCAATCAGGGATTGAGGTTGACAAAGGCAAAAGTTGATGTCATTGCAATTTGCCTCATCTAATACAGTTAAGGGTGTATTCGCAGTAGTTTCTCGGTCTCTTCATGCCGGATTCTACGACGATTTATTCAGGATTTTTCCAAAAATTGCCCGGCCTTATGACCCACCTCCTGAAATGGACAATCCGTTATCTTCTCGAAGGGGTGCATTAAAGCGTTTGAAACCTTTAAGATGAAGTTAACCAGCTCCAGAATCCTAGTTGCTCCGGATTGGGAACTTGCCCTTTGAGATCATGGGGGATGCAAGTGATTTTGCTGTAGGAGCACTCCGCGGGCAAACGTTAAGACAAGCATTCCAACCGATTACATATTGCAGCAAGAACTTTGACCAAGGACACACGCCTCTTCAAGCCACATTACCCAAAAAACTTAAACAAACAGAAAAAGAATTACTTGCGTGGTGTATTGCTTTCGAGAAAATTTTCGGCCATATCCTTGTCTTGTCCAAAAGTATAGTGTATACGGACCACTCGGGCTTTTGAAGTACTTATTTGATAAGCAGGGATGTTTACCAGCCGAGCTTGCTACGCTGGATTTTGCTTGCTCAGAATTTGATGTTGAGATCCCGTGATATAAAAAGGAGCAGAAAAATCTCGCTGCTGACCACTTTTCTAGACTTGGAAAATCCCCATCAAAGTGAAGCTCGAGAAATAGGAAATTACGATAACATTTCCTCTCGAGGACATTGGGGTATGGTTACCTTCTGTGGTTGATGATAACGCCCCATGGTTGCCGTCTTTGAAATTACCATGCGGGAATTTTTGTTGATCAAAGGGATGTAGTCCCCAACAGAAAGAAAGTTGTTCAAAGACGTCAAACACTACTTTTGGGACGGACCCTTTTATTCAAGATCTTGTGCAGACCAAGTAATTAGGCGTTGTGTTTCGGGGCAGAAGCTTTTGACATTTTAAAGCCTTGCCAGTGGAACCCACGGGGGACACTACGGTGTCAATTACCCAGCTAAAAAGTCTTTGATCAGGATCTTTATTGGCCCACAATCTATAAGGATGCCCAAAGACTTTGTCAACGACTGAGACTTTGTCAACGTCAAGGCAAATTTCGCAAAGTGATGGATGCCACAAAACTCTATCCAAGGTTTTGCGAAATCTTTGACATGTGGGGAAATTGACTTTATGGTGCCGTTCCGTCTTCAAGGAAGGGAACAAATATATACTCGTGGCCGTTGATTACTTATCAAAATGGGTTGAAGCAAAAGCGCTCCCCACCAATGATGCCCGAGTTGTTTGTAAATTTCTTAAATCTCTCTTCTCCCGATTTGGTGCCCCTCGTGCAATCATAAGTGATCGCGGGACGGTACCATTTTTGCAATGACCTATTTACAAAGTTTCATGCTTAAAAATAGGAGTTACTCATTCGTCTCTCCACCGCGTCTCATCCACAAACACCGAGGACAAGTGGAGGTTATCAATCGTGGTTTGAAAAGGATTCTGAAAGGACAGTGGGCGAAGAAAAACCGTGCCTTTTGGTTCGGATATTAAAATTAGATGATGCACTTTGGGGCCTTTCCGCACAAGCTTACAAAAAACACCCATCGGGTGTATTCCATTATAAGTTTAGTGTACGGAAAAGGGCTGTCATCTTCCGATTCGAGCTCGTGCGAAAGCTTACTGGGCCCTGAAGCATACCTAAACTTGATATCAAAACAGCTGGGTTGATCAAGACAAAATTCACAAACTCAATGAAACTTAATGAAACTTCGTGATCATGCCTATGAAAAATCCTTTGATCTCAAAGAGAAAACAAAGAGAATCCATGACTCAAAAATTCAAAAACCCGTTTTCAACGTCGGTGATCGAGTCTCCTCTTCAACCTCTAGATTAAAAGATTTCTCTGGCAAAGCTTAGAACCCGCTGGAGTTGACCATTCACTGTAACCCCCAGTTTTATCATATGGCCACTGTCGAGTTATCCTCAATAAACTCCGGGCCAAATTTCAAAAGTGAATGGTCATCGTTTGAAAACATTCTTTGGAGGGGACATTACCAAAAGGTTGTTTTGTCCAGATTCCAGACGTTCCCCATGGACCAATTTAAAAAAAAATAATTTTCGGGGACGGGGTCGGGTCGCAAGCGTCGGTCCTTAATAAGCAGCTTACGTGGGAGGCACCCATGCTTATCAGTTGTAATAAATAAGTGTTTTTTGTGTGAGAAGGCTTTCATTTTTCCATTACCCATGTTTTGTCCATTGTTTTGTGTGCTTTGTTTGTATTGTCCAGATTTCGGATTGTTGAAGATCTCGTGCTTGCAGTAGTCCACATGAGGTTCAACATCCTCAGCTTCAGTTTGGGGAATCAGTATCCAAATCTAATCGACTATCGTTTTATCTTTGGCACAACTTCATAACCGGCCTTAGCTTTACGTGGAACCCTTTGAAAATCGAGGACGATGTTTAGTTTAGTAGTGGGGGGGATCTTCGATTTGATTTTTGCCCTGCAGTCGATGTTATCACGTTTAATCCGTTTTTACCACCAAATTTTTGCAAAAAAAATACCAAAAAAAATGATAAAAGAAATTTAAAAATTTTCAAATATAAAATAAGTGTGTTTTGTCACGTTTTGGACTTTTCCTAATGGGGTAGAATGAGAATATTTTTGACTCGATTCGGGCGTGTTGAGCCCTAGTAGTTCCACAAAACTTACCGCTTGTAGGTAAGCTTTCACGAATTCGATTTGCTTCTAATTGTAATAAGGTGAAGCACAAGAAGTGATAGAGTTAAATATAAGTTTATGTGTATCTGAGCAAGATTCTTTCTAAACTTTAGGAGTAACTTGTGGCTTTTTCTCCATTTGCTTCTTAATCGCCTAATCATACTGTGCTTCAATTCAATTCAACTAAGTCATCAATGTTTTTAGATAAAAGCTTCAAAGTTGTAACTTGATTCTTTAAAGGAGAATTTTTCTGTTCTTAATAATTCGAAATTTATAATGCCAAAGATTGCATGAATGTATATACGAATGCAAAAATGCATATATGATTTGATATTAAATTTTGCCAATGAGCTTACATTTGTTTATATGGATCAAGTAAAAGATTTGTCTCGTGATATCCCACTACGCTAACACGAGTGTGGGTTCAAAAACTAAGACATTCTTTTACTTCTAAGATTTGGTGTGTTGTGATATTCTCACCATGGAAGCTGAGGTCTAGTGAGGGTTCATACTAGACACAAAATCTTAGCATAATTAGGAAGAAGGTGTTTGATGTGATCCCCACTACGCTAGCAACGGGGTGGGTTTTCAAACTAAGAACATCGGTCGTTGGTTGTGATATCTTACTAGGGAGCGAGGCCTAGGTAGGTGTTCAAACTAAGCAACGCATTCCTAGCTTTAAGAACTTATGATTATAATGATGGAAGATGTTGCAAAAGTTCCTGACGGTTAAAATTCTGTGTCTTTAAAATCAAGTACAAGGTCCTAATAAGTTGTTGCTTTATGTCTTGATTCATCTTGAATTCAACGACTTTGAATTAAGTTGATCTATGGTTGAGTTGAATGAGTACACACATTTAAATCATTTATTCATGTTGGGATGTTAAACGTCCACAAGTCATAGTATGAGTGCTTAGAATTAGGATTATATTGACAAAATGATCCTGGTTTAATTGCTTGGTTTGGAGCTAGTGAAAAATCGGGGACGATGAATTTATCCGTCAGGACATCTAGATTATTCTATGGGGCGTTCTCATTCTATGTCCAGTGTTAATGTAAATAAAGGACCGAAGTCAAACAGGAAGTCAAGAAAAGAAAAAGGAAAATCCAAAAATATTAGGGATAGTTAGTGTATAGATAAAAAATGGTGAAAACGGGACTTGTCGAAGCTTTTGATTCTTTAGTTTCCCTTGACGAACACTTAGCTACTTTTCAAAGTTATTAGTCGGAGGGAGATTGTGATTTCTTAGTTTTCGTAAATGTTTTACTTCATAGCATTGCGTGAGGACACGGCAATACCTTAGTATAGGGGATTTTGGTATGTGCTTAATTACACATACCTTTTACCTTTAAAAACGAGCTAAAATAACCAAAAACGGACTTAAAATGCCAAATATATGCTTGTTTTGCTAATTGTATTGTGCAGGAACGGATAACTAAGAAAATGACCCGCCCCCCCCCATTCAAAACATAAGCCAAAACACAAAACGGACTCGGGGGAATGGAAAAGATGTGATAAGACATAGCCAAAATCGAAAGCCGAAAAGTCAATAAGTCAAAAGTTAATAAAAGTCACCTGGTCAAAAGGTCAAAGTCATACCCAAGTTCATCCCAGAGGCCAAAGTAAGAAATATAAGTTTAGGGACTGAAATTGTAAATCCCTAAACTTATATTTAAAGAAGAAAAGAGGAGAAAAGAAGAGAAGGGCCAAACTGCCATTAAAGCAAAGTTATACCCCAAGGGGCAATTCTGCCAAAAGCCCTAACTTGTATATCCCAAGGACGGTTAGTGCAAGTAGACATATAACTTTTGGGGACTTGTTTTGCCAAGTCCCCAAAAGATTTTAAACAACAAGGACGATGGATGCAACAAGGCACAACACTTTAAGGGGCCAACCTTGCCAACTCCCACAAAGTTGTGCCTGTTATAACTCAAACAACTTTTCCCGCTTCTTTTTCCCCCCAACCCAACTCACGGGTGTGTAACCTTGTTTTTACCCTGTAAACTTTCACCACCACCAGGGGTAATCACTTCCCCCCTCCTCTACTATCTTTCCCACCAAAAGAGAACCCTTGCCATGTTGGCAATCTCCCAATTTCCCATAAAAGTAGCCGAATCAATGGCCAAGATGATTTTAAAAGAAGCACAATGGCTATGGATGGCTTGGATTTACTCATGGAAGTCTCTCACAAAAGAAACACAAGAAGAAGAAGCTGAAGACATAGATTATAGTATAAATAGGGTCTTAGTGATAGTTGAAAAAGTGTGTAGCTTATTTTTAGTTAATTACTTTTTAATCATCAAAAGTTATGGTTAGTTAAGTTATTTACAGCTTATTTCAAGTTCTTTGTACCCCTTTTAAACATTAATGAAGTGTTGAATTTTTTGAGAATTTATACCCGTTTTTAAGTCTCCATTGTCAAACAGCTTAAATCACTTTTATATATGTTAAACAAGCTCCTATAAGCTCTTATAGAAGCCTGATTAAGCTTATAAATCTTAAACTCTCCATAGTTTAAAGTTTTATCAGTTTAAGTTTATGGAAAAATTTCAAGTAATAAGCCATTTGGAAGATAATCTAAACTTGGAAGAGCTTATTGGCTTGTTCATGGCTTATTTATAAGCCAGGCTTGTAGCGAAAACTTTGAGGTGTACATTGGTCCTTGTAAAGCTTGGACAAAAGTAAGTACATTTCTCACTTTTAGATGTCTAAATTTTGATTTTTCTTAGCTTATTATGTTTTAGCTCTTTAGAGTGCTTATTTCCAGCTTATTATTGTTCATTAAGGTTGTTTAATGCTTATTTGTCCTTTCCCTTTTAGAATTGTGAGCTAAAACAGTTTTTTAAAAGTGTTAAAACCCATTGTTAGAAATTAAAGGGGTGTTTGGCATAAGCTTTAAAACGGGTCAGAATGGTCTTGGTTTGGGTTATGGTCATTAGGTTGGTTTAAGCTTAAGTATTAAGCTTGTGTTAAGCTGTTTTCATAAGTTTTAAAGCTTTAAAATTGATTTTCAAAAGTTTTATAAATCATTTTTTAAGCTGTTGGATTTTTAAAAAGGGTCACAAGTGCTTATATTGATAAGCACTTGTGAGTGTGAGTTTAAGTGTCAAAAAGGTGTGTTTTGTGGTGTTAAAAAAGGCTGTAACAAGTCCTTTGTCTTTTGACTTTGGTGAGTCAAAACCACCAAGTCTTTTGTGTAGCAGTTTACAAATTCACCATCCCTTTTCACCATCAAAAGAATAAGCAGCTAAAATGGTTTTTAAAGGCTGAAAATTGGTGCACAAGCCCATTTGCTAGAGTACTCCATCTGTTTGAGATCTATTTCTTATTTTAGAAGCTTATGTTGACTGTTTTGAAAGCAGTCAAATAAGCCCTTGAGCTTAGCTAAAATCTCCCCTGGTGCAAAGGGGAGATTTTAAGCTCTCATTGCTTGGCTTTTCTGTCCACTTAAGCCCAAGTCCTTGGCTTATTTTAAGAGCTTATAACCTCTTGTTTAAGCTCCTTGAATTTCAGCTCTTAAAGAGCTTATTTGATGGCTCAATTTTAAGCCTCAAACTCCCCTTTCACTGTTTTGTTCAAGCCTAGGTGTAGGATTGCTTATTTTTCTTTTCTGGCTTATTGAGCTTATTTCATAAGCTCACTTGTGTCCAAATAGCTTATTTAGATTAGTTTAGCCCCCTTTTGCTTATTTTTCCTTTTCCTAGCTTATTTGTCCAACAACTTAGCTCTTTAGCCCTTTAAGCTTTGTTTAAGCTTTCCTGTCATCATAAGCTGTTGCAGCTTATTTAGCCTTAAGCTTCTTCGGCCCTTTGAGCTTTAGGTTTATAGTTTAAGCCCCTTTGTTATGTTACAATCCTAGCTTATTTGTCCCAAAGTGCCCCAAGACTTAGCATTTTTTTTAGCTTTTAAAGCCTTTTTAGCACTCTGTCGAGTTTTAAGCTTATTTTTAAGCTTATTAAGTGCTTTTCGTAAAAAGTTGTAGAAGACAAAGTTGTTAAGCCCCACGAGCTTAACAACTTTGCTTCTTTGAGTTTTCGAAAAAAAAAGGGGAAAGACAATTGGTCCGGGTGAGCAAGACTCGAACCCGTGACCAATCGATACATTCCCCTTTATAACACCCACTCTTACCACTGCGCCCTTGGGTCTTTTTCGTTAAAGACTCAAGGGCTTACATACTTAAGGGTGTTTTTGGCTTATAAGCTATTAAGCTGTACACAGCTTATTCGGGCTTATTCCTTAAGCCAATTTTGTGTTTCTTATTTTTCGTAGGTTATTTATAAAGTAAAGTATTTTTTGTAAATTTTTTAGAATTTTTCGAAGTCATTTAATATTTTTTATAATTTAATTTCGTTAAAAGTTTATTTAATTCATAAAAAATTCAAAAATTATCAAAAAAATATTTTGCTTTTTTAGAAATTTCTTTGTCATATAGTTGTAGAAAAATGTGAAAATTTTCGGCTTTTAGGGTCATTTTTACAACTTTTTACTTTTTAAAGAACGGTCCGGGTACGGGATTTTGTTTTGACTCGTTTTTGGGTCAAACGAACTCCGTTTTCGGTCTAGTCTTTTTCATTCTTCGTTATTTGTCCCATAGAGTAGTTTAGAAGTGAAAAATTCTTCGTAGGGTTATTTTTAAAGATTTTAGGTTTTTCCCCCTTTGTTCGGGATTCGTGCTCTCATTTTCTAGTTTAATTTCGTAATTTCTAGGTTTTTCTTAAACGTTTTTGTTCGTTATCATCTAATTTGACTTTTCCACCTTCTCAAATCAATTCCTTCCTTCAAACTCAAATCTTCGATTGTATCGATTTTCCAGTACAGCCTCGTTGGGGATAAACGACCCGGGAACACTCTATACTACTTCTCGGTATCATTGATTGTTGTTTTTAGACTAATATATATTTTATATTTTATTATATATATATATATATATATATATATATATATTATATATATATATATATATTTGGTGTAAAATTCGTCAATCATGGCCCATTTAGAATAGTGTCAAGACAAGGAGCTAGCTACTTCGTTACTTTTACTGATGACTTCAGTCGTTATGGTTATGTTTACCTGCTGAAACATAAACATGAAGTGTTTGAAACCTTTAAGGTATTTCAAAAGGAAGTAGAAAACCAACTCGAAAAGACCATTAAGTCACCACGTTCTGATCGTGGAGGTGAATATATGAGTCAAGAGTTTTTGAATCATCTAAAGGAACATGAGACTATTGCCCATCGCACTCCTCCCTACACGCCACAAAACAATGGTGTGTCAGAGAGGAGAAATCGAACACTGCTAGACATGGTTTGATCCATGATGAGTCAAACTACTCTACCAAAGTCCTTTTGGGATTATGCACTTGAAGCATTCTCAACATGGTTCCAACTAAGAAGGTTAATAAGACACCATATGAAATATGGCATGGGGCAAGCCCCTAAGTTGTCTTACTTAAAAGTCTGGGGTTTGTGAGGCACTTGTTAAGCGTGATACACTTACCAAACCTGACAAGCTTGATCCTAGATCTTTTAGATGTATCTTCGTAGGATACCCAAAGGAAACAATGGGATATTCTTTATAAAACCTATCTGAGAACAAAGTTTTTTGTTGCTCGGAATGCTGAGTTCTTTGAGAATGATCTTATAGATCTAAAAGCAAGTGGGAGTGTGGAAGATCTTGAACTAATTTAAGAAGAAGATACAAATCCTTCTGTAGACACTAGCTTAAATCATGAAGAGGATGATCAAGAAATTGATGAACCTTAAAGTGATATCAATCCCATTTGTAGGTCCACAAGGACACGCTGTCCCACAGATCGATTGTGTTTATACATCGATATTGAGGAACATGAGTTAGGGGATCTCAGTGAACCCGCTAACTATAAAGCTGCATTGTTGGATCCTGAATCCAAGAAATGACTTGATGCGATGAATGTGGAAATGCAATCCATGAAAGACAATGATGTATAGGTCTTAGTTGAGCTTCCTCCCAATGCTAGAACCGTTGGTAGCAAGTGGCTTTTCAAGAAAAAGACTGACATGGATGGTGCAGTATACATCTTTAAAGCTCGTCTTGTAACAAAGGGCTTCACTCAAACCTACGGGGTTGATTATGAAGAAACCTTTTCTCCTGTTGCAGACATTAGAGCTATAAGGATTCTCATAGCTATAGCTGCGTACTATGACTATGAGATATGGCAATTGGATGTCAAAACCGCCTTCCTTAATGGATATGTTTCCAAAGAAGTCTATATGGAGCAACCTGGGGGTTTTGTGAATCCAAAATATCCTAACCATGTATGCAAGCTTAAGCGTTCCATTTATGAACTTAAGCAAGCATCTAGGCAATGGAATAAGCAATTTGATGATGAAATTAAGAAATTCGGTTTCACTCAAAATCGTGATGAGCCATATGTATACCAAAAAACTAGTGGGAGTTATGTCGCTATCCTAATTCTATATGTCGATGACATATTACTCATGGGAAACAATATTCCAATGTTACAAGATGTAAAATCTTATCTTGGAAGAAGTTTTGCTATGAAAGATTTAGGGGATGCTGCATATATTCTTGGAATCAAGATCTACCGTGATAGGTCAAAGCGGTTAATTGGTTTATGTCAAAGTGCTTACATTAAGAAAATCTTGAAAAGATATTATATGGAAAATTCCAAACGTAGAACGATAAAGCTTAAATTGAGTAAGTCACAAGGTGCTTCAACACCTGCTGAGAACAGCGCATGCAAAATGTTCCTTACGCTTCGATTATAGGATCAATTATGTATGCTGTGAGATGTACTCGTCCTGATGTTGCGTTCGCACAAAACATAACAATCCGATTTCAATAGAATCCAGGTGAAGAGCACTGGACTGCTGTTAAAAATATTCTTAAGTATCTTCGCAATACTAAGGATATGTTTCTGGTATATGGAGGTAATATGTAACGAGAGCTCAGAGTTTCTTGCTACACTAATGTTGGATATCTGATGGATGCTGACGATCTAAGGTCGCAGACAAGATATGTGTTCGTTCTAAATGGAGGTGCTGTTGACTGGAAAAGTACAAAATAATGTATTTTTGCAACCTCATCTACAGATGCTGAATATATCGCTGCTTTTGATGCATCGAAGGAGGCTGTATGGATTCGAAAATTCATTTTTGGGCTTGGCATTGTTCCCACAATTGAAGAACCCATAAGTATGTATTGTGATAATGCTGGAGCCATAGCAATAGCGAAAGATGATGGAGTCGCTAAAGGTGCAAGACATTTTCCCGCAAAAGTTCACTATCTTTGCGAGACTATTAAATTGGGTAATGTAAAGATATAAAAAATTAACACAGATGATAATTTAGCTGACCCTTTCACAAAGGCCTTAGCATTTCCTAAGCATTCTGAATTGACTAGAAATATCAGAATGTTACCAGCTAGTAGTTTCATGTAACTCTATGTTTTGATTAGTATTTGGATAATTTTGGAATTGTAAGACAGTTTTATTTCTGATGAATATAGATACTTGAGATTTGTTTTCATTCATATAACAACTGTTATTCCATATTTGCATGTTTAATGCATGAATGACTTATCATTCTAAATATGTCCAATGTCGGTTAATAATATAGGAATATTGTTATGTAAGGCAAATGTGAGTGTTGGTTATATTCCATGAATATATGGATTGTTCCCGCCAAACTCATATGTATTCACAAGGAATGCATATTGGATACCCCAAACTTCGAACATTTACTTTTGGATCCATGTCATGAGTAAATTATCAAAAATGGTTTAAAAATTGTCCTTAGACTTGAGATGCAAGCAAGTTCTGTATGTATGGATATCACTTTGTGATTATAGCCAAACGCTGTCCTGAAACATGGTAGTTATAAAAGCTATTTTTCGGAGTGTATATGAAGCAGCATCCACAACACTTGTAGCCAACAAAGGATTTGTTCCTCCACTTGATATGTGCAGAAAGATACCATTGTGCCCTCTCCAGATTTAATCAGATAAATGAATGGCCATTCCCAAAGGGTAATGCAAGATGATTCTTGATTACATTTGGTATATCTGAATTATTTCTATAACGAGAAACATAATGTTAAACTATATGGAATGACTTAGGATCTATATCCATGGTTTAACGGTATCTGTAACAAAAGGATGATTATAAAGCAAGAAATTTATAACCATTAAATAGATGAGATGATTTTTGAAACTCTTATCTCATAATATTCCTAATGAAAAAAATAATTGTGTGGGTTGCTAGACTTTTCCAATTATAGGTATAAGTGTTAGGTGCTACTCCAACTCCCAAGTGGGAGCTGTTGGGTTATGGTAGTCGGCTAGCACATATACGTTATGAATATGTGAGCCTATTGGGGGCACACGTGTTAATACACGGAGAATATGTTTTATACTTCATAATATAAAAAACCGATGAACCTTAAATAGACAAAACCCGAACCCAAAGGGCACACTTAATGTGGCTGGTTTCCTATGAGGATAAGGGGGGGGGGGGTTTGTTTACTTGGAAAACAAGGAAAGGAATTGTGATTAGATTAGGATTTATTTCCTAAGTCTATCATAACTAGGGTTGTGGGGTTATAAATACCCCTCACCCTATGTCTCATTCCATACGCATACATCCTTCAAAACCTCAAAAGTATTCGGTTTTCTTTGTTTCTTTTCTTCGAAATAGCCTGGCCCTTCTATAAGGTTGTTAAGGGTTTGGGTTCATAAGTTCTCACCGAATACATCAAAACCTTTCAAGGTTTTCTGTTTTGATTTATCTACTGGCCCGACTTGATTGTTCTCTCCTGGTGCGAAGGTTAAAACCCTAACTAAGGGTGTCAGGTTGTTGATTTTTTGGTTAACAGGTTTCGGTGAATTAGGGTTTTGCTAACCCTAATTCGGTGGTTTAGATTTTCGGTTCTAGGCTCACTAAGGTGCATTTTGGTATTCGGTTATTATACAAGTGTTGTTTGTTTGTGAAGTTAAGTCTAGACAAGCTTAACATATTGGGTTGACGTGACTGTGTGAGCAACCGTAGAGGTGATTGTATTAATCACTTATTCGTTTTCAGGATTAATTTGCTGAGAGGTACGTTTCTATTTACTTCTTGTATGTGTGTTAACTATATACTATTACTAGGTCCATCACTATAACATTTGCCCTTTTCCCCGGTGAAAATTCAGGGATTTCCCCATCAACTTGTCGTTGGGGATACCTTTCCCCAACGACAAGTCGCTGGGGAAAGTTCGATGGGGAAAGCTCGCAAGTGATACGTTCCCCAACGACAATCCCCAGCGACAAGGTGGGCCACATGTATTTTTTAGTCAAACAACTAGTGCCACCGTGGCATACATTCCCTAGCAACATGTCGCTGAGGAATCTCAAAGTTAAAATTAAGTAATTACGGCCCTAATCCAAACGAGTAATTAATTACCAGTTATCCCCGGTGACATGTCGCCGGGGAAAATTCTCTCTTATGTTGACTTGTCAACGCAATGCAAAGAAATTATTGTTTTTTCGTGAGTATCCCTGGCGACATGTCGCCGAGGATTATACTGCATATTTTTTGTTTGAACTATCCCTGGCGAAATGTCGTCGGGGAATAGTCTGCATTTTTTTTAAATTGCAGCCTGCACAGCAGGCGATTTCCAGATTTTTTTCTACCAAACATCAAACCTGTATCAAAACATGTATAAACTCATCACAACTTGTACCAAAACACAATACAATATAATGGATCAACGCAACACAAATACATCACAACTTGTACCAAAACCAATACATAATAAAGCTAAATCGTCCAAAATCCGAATAAGTCTACAAAACGTTGCTTCCTAGTCATAAACGGGGCTTACAAGTCAATATTCAACATGATAGGATAGGGAAACAAGTGTTTACATACAGGTCGCCAAGATGAACATAAGATGAACATAAATTAGGATAGGAAGCAATGTAGCATACTAACCCATATATAACACAACTAACTATCGCCATCGTCATCCTCATCCTCGTCCTCCTGAGCGTCAGCACTCTCCTCGTCGTCCCCGCACCCGCCACTCCCGTTGGCACCACCCGACTCAAACTGTGAAAACATATCTGAGTACTTTGAGTCACTTTTAAAAAGACTCATCATGAAATCCACCTTTTTTTGTAAGCTGTTGACCGTGCTTTCAGACGCTGGCGTACTTGGACCGGCTGTGGCCCGTGCTGGCAATACCCTACCAACACCAGGAATGTGCCCGCACTGGTTACCCCTTCTAGCAAGGCAATTGATCTCATCATCGGTGTAGGTGCCCGTAGCCTCCAACCTCCTCATCTCCTCCAATGTAGTGACAAAAACACAAGATAGTTAATATATTCGTCGGGTTGCTACATTAATTCTTGATAATTCATTAAAGTGTGT
>BQNB010010981.1:0-43453 GCA_026074375.1 Tanacetum coccineum
CCCTGATTTTCCAATTGATCCATACTCAATACATTCAAAGTGATTTCCGGCGTATAGTACACATTTGGTATTACCAAGGTTCCATCCTTTGTTTCCACACTTGCTTCACCGACTCCATAAGAAAATATAAACTTTCTTTCATCTTCTTCTATGTCTAACATCCTAAAGTTATCCTTCAATCTTTTGAATAACGATTTTGTTGGTGACATATGATTTTTGTACGCACTACCCACATACCAAATCTTGTCCCAATTTTGTTTATCCGATCCTTCCACCATGTAATCCGTCTTTACATGTACCCTTTCGGGGTAGTTGAGTCTTTTATCAAACGAAGGTTTCCATGTTTCACCCCTATTCTTGTTCTTCTTGTTGTGGCACTTCCAAAGAACATGACCTCGTTCTTTACAAATAAAGCATCTTGCCCTCTTTTCTTTCCTTGTGGCGGTTCTTGCATTCTTCCTCTTGAACGCTGCGCATACGCTTGAGGAATTAAATGCTTCAATCTCTTTCAATTTTTCTTTTAACGTGGTTTTCCCTTCATGGGATAATTTCTTTCTTTGACTGCTTTTGGGCACGATGTCTGTGGTTCCATTCTTGAGTGAATACCGCATCTCATAATCTTCCAAACGATTTCGGATTGGTTTCTCCCAAGGTTTGAACCGTTGGCTCTGATGCCACTGTAGAGAACTTCTAATCACAGGTTTTGGATTAAACCAATCCTTTGAGAGTATACGATTATAACTAACCATTGTGTGCAGGAGTGTTTGGGAAATGGTTTAACAGAGAAACAATTTGTTGTAACAATTTCTGTATTGATAACGAGTGATAATGATGAATTGTTTACAACGACTCTAAACAACCCTATATATACACAGTGAATCGACACGACCCTATCCTAACCAATGTGTCGATTCCTTAATGATAACTGCTAGTAACTGTCCATTTAAACGGGCTGTTTGGGTATGGGTTTAACCCAACCCATTACACAGCTTTTTTCAAATTTCGACCCATACAAATAACTAAAGTAAACTAAAAGTATTTTAACATATAAGACATTAAGAAGTCTACATCTCCCTCCTAATTCTTGAATGTTAAAAGCTTCCATGGTTCTTGATTCCTTCTCTTCAAGTGATGACAATAAAGTCGTCACTGCTTGATGTGTATTCTTCTCCATTGTTGTCTGCTGTCCAATCAAAGTTGCCCTCAACTTTGACATTATCCTGCGCAGTCTTTCCCTGAGTTCCATCTAGCGAGTCCCCTATTTCAGCATCCATCTCTGCAACAGCCTGTGGTTCTTTTATACCAGCAGTTCCACTGCCATCTCCCACCACTTCTTTTCCTGGCTTTTCCTGCTTCGACCTTTTTGCTTCCTCATAGTATATTTTCACCATTCCAATGTACTCTTTGTAACATTCCTTGACTGCTTCTTGATTCTCTTGTGCCAAGCCTAGCAACTTTGCTATCTCGTTCCATTTATTATCCAATGAAACATTCATATATCCACCCAAGTTATCCACAAACTTGTATAATCCCAACAAATCAACTTTAATTACCCCAATAACCGGTGGTAATTCTCCCAACACATCTTGTCATAAAATCTAAGTAGAACCATTCTAGCATCTCCATGAATTTCTTTCCCAATATTTCCCAGTTCTTATACACCAATTTATTTATCTTAATCAAATCCAAGAAAGATAAAAATCTAGGGAAAGTGTTTACCTTCATGGCGTACAATGTCCCGTTCATGCTCAAGTATTCATCATCAATATAGTCATGAACATCTTCCTTTTCCATCTTGAGATCCTCCATGCCCTTGATCAATGAGCACTCATCTTTTGGATCAATCGACTCAAAGTATTCATCTAAAAACTTGTTGTGGCTTTCAATCATGCTTGCTGAATTTTCATAAACCATTACGTTATCTCCTTGTGCATCTATCATGCCTTCTCCTTCATCAAACATATATCTTATGCCGCACTTGTTGCGTTCATAAGTCACAACGTACCCTTGATTTTCCAACTGTTCCACATTTAACACATTCATGGTAATTTCAGGCGTATAGTATACGTTTGGTATTACCAACGCTCCGTCCTTTGTTTCAACACTTGCTTCTCCGACACCATAAGAGAATATAAACTTTCTCTCATCTTCCTCTATGTCTAGCATCTTAAAGTTATCCTTCAATCTTTTGAATAACGATTTTGTTGGTGACATATGATTTTTGTACGCACTACCCACATACCAAATCTTGTCCCAATTTTGTTTATCCGATCCTTCCACCATGTAATCCGTCTTTACATGTACCCTTTCGGGGTACTTGAGTCTTTTATCAAACGAAGGTTTCCATGTTTCACCCCTATTCTTGTTCTTCTTGTTGTGGCACTTCCAAAGAACATGACCTCGTTCTTTCCAAATAAAGCATCTTGTCCTCTTTTCTTTCCTTGTGGCGATTCTTGCATTCTTCCTCTTGAACGATGCGCATACGCTTGAGGAATTAAATGCTTCAATCTCTTTCAAATTTTCTTTTAACTTGGTTTTCCCTTCATGGGATAATTTCTTCCTTTGACTGCTTTTGGGCACGATGTCTGCGGTTCCATTCTTGAGTGAATACCGCATCTCATAATCTTCCAAACGATTTCAGATTGGTTTCTCCCAAGGTTTGAACCGTTGGCTCTGATGCCACTGTAGAGAACTTCTAATCACAGGTTTTGGATTAAACCAATCCTTTGAGAGTATACGATTATAACTAACCATTGTGTGCTGGAGTGTTTGGGAAATGGTTTAACAGAGAAACAATTTGTTGTAACAATTTATGTATTGATAACGAGTGATAATGATGAATTGTTTACAACGACTCTAAACAACCTTATATATACACAGTGAATCGACATGACCCTATCATAACCAATGTGTCGATTCCTTAATGATAATTGCTAGTAACTGTCCATTTAAACGGGCTGTTTGGGTATGGGTTTAACCCAACCCATTACACAGCTTTTTTCAAATTTCGACCCATACAAATAACTAAAGTAAACTAAAAGTATTTTAACATATAAGATATTAAGAAGTCTACAGTATTGGCGTGTTCCTAAAACGTTATAGAGTCTTACTTTAAATTCTGGTATGTCAGCTTCCATATATTTGTCGCGAGCAGTTCGAAAGAGTTGGACTAACGCATTGTGATCGTCTAAAAATTCTATCAGCCCTTCTACAATCTCTTTTTTCAGCTTTGAGTCATGGTTGTTGTGAAAATGAGCCAGCCGATTGTTTACTTCATTGGTAGTGTCACATATATACAACTGCAAAAACCGAGGTGGTTTCCCTTCATCCGGACACATTGATCCTATCCAGTGGTAAATCTGCCCCGATACTCTAAAAACATAGGGCCCTTTGCCAGTGTTTACTGAATTATCGATATTAGCTCCAAGTGATGTCATACTAAACATTTGATTGTATGCTCGTATATTGTCCATAAAATGTGCGTCATTATACAATTCCTTGATATACTGTGGATATTCTGGAGGTGGGCGCAAAACTGTTCGGCCTCTGTAACAGCACTTGTTATATGCAGAGGCTTTACCATATGATGCAGAATCGACTTTTTCACATTCCCAAAACATGGCGCCACAATAACGGCACACACATGTACATTGACCCAAATGAATATACTCAAGAGGTATACCTATATTTAGAAATTAAATATGTACCATTACTACAACATTTGCTATATTCCCCAGCGACAAATCCGGGGTATCCCGGGCGACTTGTCGCTGGGGATACATTTCCCGGGCGACATGTCGCCCGGGATACGAAAATTAATTAATTAATTAGTCATAATCCCGGGCGACATGTCGCCCGGGAAAATGTTAAAATAAGTTTATTAAATAAATTATTAATGTGAATCCCGGGCGACATGTCGCCCGGGAAAGATTTTAAATATATATTTTTTTAATATTTCCCGGGCGACATGTCGCCCGGGAATATTTTTAAATATATATTTTTTTTAAATTTCCCGGGCGACATGTCGCCCGGGATAATTTTTAACAAATATTTATTTAATCTTATCCCGGGCGACATGTCGCCCGGGAAAAGTCTGCAAATTTTTTTTTGTGCAGCCTGCACAGCAGGCAATTTCCAGATTTTTTCCGGAATTTTTCCGGAAAAAATCTACCAAAACTCAAACCTGTATAAACCAATATAGAATCTACCCAAATACATTACAACTTGTACCAAAACACAATACGATCAACGCATTTGATATAATAAAGCTAAATACGTTCAAAATCCGAATAAACACAATATAATCTACAAAACGGGTGACGAAGTCACAAGACTTCCTTTATCCGCAAGATACAAGTCAATATTCACTTAGATAACATGTTCTAAACGTACGGGGAAACAAATATTCACATAAGGGTCGCCAATATATACTTCAAGACACAAAATAGCATATACTTACCCAAAATCCCCTAACTATCGTCCTCATCCTCGCCGCCGTCCTCATCATCTCCTGGCTCATCATCCCCGCACCCGCCACTCCCGCTGCCACCACCGTACTCAGGTTGTGACTCAAATTGATTAAGCATCTGAGAAAACTTGTCGTCACTCCTAAATAACCTCATGAACATGTTCACTTGTTTCGTGAGCTGCTTCTCCCTCTTTTTGAGCCTAGCGATATCGGTGGAGTGCGTGCTTTGAGATGGGGGAGGAATGACCGTGCCCTGTCCTGGCAAAACCCGTCCAACACCGGGAATGTGCCCCCGCTGCTTGCCCCCGCGAACAATGGCCATGATCTCATCCTCAGTGTAGGGCACACCCGTGGGGGTGTTGGAGCCTAGACCCTGTAGCCTCAGCATCTCATCCTATGTAGTCACAAAAACACAAGATAGTTAATATATTAGTCGGGTCACTATATTATTTCTCGACAAATCATTAAAGTGCGTGTTTTGGAACAAAACTTACATAAAGAGCTTTGTCCTCGGGGTTCAAGAATACGCCACCAACAGTATGTGTCAAGAAGAAGGTGTGGATCAGCGACGGGTACTCTCTAGTAGCTGAGGTCTCCATCTGCACATACACACGTATATAAGATGAAACAAATTAAAAACGACAAATCACAACACACCAAAGCGTTAATTATATATATATATATATATATATATATATATGTAAAATAATTATAATATTTATTACATGCATATCTCGGAGGGCGGCAATAGACCGGGATCCCTGTCGGCATACGACCTTGCTCTTTGCCCGGTTTTGTTTATTTTGGGCAGCCCGGGCAAGGTTCTTGGGATCATTCCAAAATGCAAGCTGCGCATCCCAATTTACCTCAGAAATGTGCGAGGGACGTCCGCGTCTGAGGCGCTCCAGGTCATAAGTCCCGTCCTCTTCAGGAACCCAATATCTTTCTTTGAGAGCAGCCTTCTTGCCATTGTAGATCTTTTGCAGGTGCTGCTGGATGCCCGCATAGATTTGTGGCCAGCGGTCGGATTCCATGTGGGGACGCAAGTCAAACTGGGTCTGCAATCATATACAACAAAGACAGAGTTAGAGATATAATTTATATATTTATCTAAATTTATTTATTTATTTATATGATATAAATAAATAAACAAATTTAGATAAATATACACAATTAAATAGATGAACACGATAATGAAATAAACATAAAAGGATAATGAAATAACTTACCCCAATCTTTTCCACGACCCCCGCCTTCCGCTCCGGCGACATTTGGCGCCAAGAAGGGTAGTGCAAGGGCAACTCCCTAACGAGCTCCCCAAGGTAGTAGGCTCAATGAGCCGCATGGTCACCGAGAGGATGATTAAATTCAGACGGGAATTTTCTGAATTTAATCACTAAAATCCTAAAACATTACTAAATTGTTCAATAAGACAAAGCATACATAATTTCAACGCAATTCACCTAATAATAACTATAAAATAAAAAATTTTAAACAATAAACATTCCCCGGCGACATGTCCCCCGGGATACCAAAAAGGAGAAAAAAAATTAAACATACCTTTTCGGCTGTTGTCGGCTCGGCTGTGGACTCGGCTCGGCTGTGGACTCGGCTAGGCTGTGGACTCAGACCGCACTCTTAACTGCAAAAAATTAACACAATTAAACATCAATTCGTGTGCTCAAAATTCCAATCAAACCATAATCACCACCATTCACCTCAAACCGTTGCAAAAATTAAACACCACCAACAATTAATTAGAGGATTAGAAACAGAAGTAGAAGAATTATCATTTTGAGGGTAAAGGAAAGATATATGTTTAGAGGAGGAAGGGGGTTCGTGCTCGTGTGCGAGTGTGAGTAAAAGTGGGGAGTGTCGGTGGTGGGTTTAGTGGTGATGGGGAGTGCCGGTGGTGGGTTTAGTGGCAATAGGGGTGCCGGTGATGGGGAGGTGGTGGTGGTATGTTAAAATCGTCGGTGGTGGTTTTTTTTATATTTCACGTTTTATGTTTCTGCTGTGAACTCATATCTGTTTTGATAGAATATAAATCCCGGGCGACATTCCCGGGCGACAAGTCGCCCGGGAAAGTAGAAACTTTGTCGTTTAGCCAAAATGGCGCCATAACGAAAATATTGGAGGGCATTTTCAGCAAATATTAAAAATGTTTCCCGGGCGACATGTCGCCCGGGATTCTTTTTATTAAAAATTTTAAAAATATTATAAGTATATTAAAAACAATAATTTAAAAAAAAACGTTCCCGGGCGACATGTCGCCCGGGATAGTGTTTATAAAAAGGATTTTTTTAATAAAAACTGTATAATTTAATAAATATCTTTCCCAGACGACATGTCGCCCGGGATAGTAATTATAAAAAAGATTTTTTAATAGAAACTGTATAATTTTAATAAATATCTTTCCCAGGCGACATGCTGCCCGGGAAAGATATTTATTAAATTTATACTAAAAAAGATTTTATACTAAAAACTGTATAATTTTAATAATTATAAATAAAATATATATAAATAATAATTTTAAATAAAAATTATATATTTTAGAAAATATATAATAATTTTGTATAAAATAAATAATTATTATTTATAATTATTTTTATAAAATATATACTTATCGTTGTACATTATATGTTTTAGAAAATATATAATTATCGTTGTACATTAGATGATCGACAGATGAGACTTGACATATTTTTTACATTGAAACATCTTCTCATTATCAATGTGTTGTCATATGAGAGACTGGGCAACTGCAAACTTTGTACATTAGATGTTCAACGGATGAGTCGATATGTTATCGTTACACATTAAATGTTCAACAGATGAGTCGATGTGTTGTCGTTGTACATTAGACGTTCAACGGATGAGTCGATATGTTATCGTTGTACATTATATGTTGTCGTGTTACATTATAACGATGATAGTCATATCAAAGGTAACAAAACTACTTAGAAATCACCCATAAGTAGCAAGAATATGATAAGTAAGTGTCTCAATCTCCGGTGAATTATTCCGGGAAAAACGTTATACAAAATTATAATTTCTACCAGGAATTTATCCTGGCTACATGTCCGCCCGGAAAAGGTTTATTAAAAAATTATAAGATTTATAAATATAATCAAAACTATAATTTTAAATAAAGTTATAATTTAAAATTAGATATTATAAAAAAATAAAATTATATTTACAATTATTTTTTATAAAATATATAATCGGTTCGTTTCGCCCGGGTCGGTCCGGTTTCTCGGTTCGTTCCGGTGGGTTCGTATATAATTATTAATTAAAATTATTTTTTATAAAATATATAATTATTATTTACAATTATTTTTTATAAAATATATAATCGGTTCGTTTCGGCCGGGTCGGTCCGGTATCTCGGTTCGTTCCGGTCGGGTCGTATATAACTATTATTTAAAATTATTTTTTAAAAAATATATAATTATTATTTACAATTATTTTTAAAAAATTATACAGTTTTATAATAATTAAAAACTATACATTTTTAATAAACTTTTAAAATATATTTAATAAACTTTTGAAATATTTTTAAAAAATTATACACTTAGATGTTGTCGTTGTACATTAGATATTCAACGGATGAGTCGATGTATTATCGTTGTACAATAGATGTTCAACGGATGAGTCGATGTGTTGTCGTTGTACATTAGACGTTCAACGGATGACTCGATATGTTATCGTTGTACATTAGACGTTCAACGATGATCCAATGGGTTATCAGTTGTACATAACGTTCAAATAAACGGATTGACTCGATAGATAATGTTGTACATTAACGTTCAAACGTATGGTCGATGTTTATCGTTGTACATTAGACGTTCAACGGAATGAGTCGATATGTTATCGTTGTACATTAGACGTTCAAGGCGGCTTGACTCGATGGTGTTGTCGAAATAGCATTAGACTTCAAACGGATGACCTCGATGAGTTGTCGTTGTACATTAAACGTTCAACGGATAAGTCACTCTGTTCTTCGTGTACATTATACGTTCAAAACGGATGACTCGAGTGTATCGTTGTACATTAGACGTTCAACGGATGACTCGATATGTTATCGTTGTACATTAGACGTTCAATGGATGAGTCAATGTGTTATCGTTGTACATTAGACGTTCAACGGATGACTCGATATGTTATCGTTGTACATTAGACGTTCAACGGATGAGTCGATGTGTTATCGTTGTACATTAGACGTTCAACGGAGTTGACTCATATGCGATTCGGATGTACATTAGAAGTTCAACGGATGAGTCGATATGTTATCGTTGTACATTAGACGTTCAACGGAAAGAACTCGATATTTTAACGTGTACCATTAAGGACGTTCAACGGATGAAGTCGATTGTAATCGTTGTACATTAGACGTTCAACGGATGACTCGATATGTTATCGTTGTATTCTTAGTACGTTCAAACGGATGACTCAAATTTATCGTTGTAACAGTTAGAAACGTTCAAAAAAAACGGATGATTCGATGTGTTATCGTTGTACATTAGACGTTCAACGGATGAGTCAATGTGTTATTGTTGTACAATAAACGTTCAACGGATGACTCGATATGTTATCGTTGTACATTAGACATTTAACGGATGAGTCAATGTGTTGTCGATGTAACATGAAACGTTCAAACTGATGAGTCAATGAGCTATCGTTGTACATTAACGTTCAAACGGATGAACGTCGATTTTTTATCGTTGTACATTAGACTTCAAACGTATGAGTCAATGTGATATCGTTGTACAATAGACGTTCAAACGGATGACTCGATAGTTGTCGTTGTAGCATTAGACGTTTCAAACGGATGAGTCTCAATGTGATTCTCGTCTTTGTAATTAGACGTTCAAACGATTGACACTATATGTTAATCGTTATGGACATAGACATTTAACGGATGAGTCAATGTGTTTGTCGTTGTAACATTATACGATTCACGGATGTAGAGGTCAATGTTTATTCGTTGTACATTAGGAAAGACTGTCCGACGGATTGTACGACGATGGGATGGTTGCTCGTTGTAACATGTAGAGAGTCGGGAGGGACGGTATGGATGGGCAATCAAAGATTCAAGAAGATTCAGGAGTGTGGTCAAGAGGTGAAGGGGCCCATCGCTTTGGGAAGGGTTGAAGGTGGGGTGAAGTAGTGTTGATGGGTAACGAAATCGGTAATGGACGATGTGTTATATCGTTTGATACATTGACGTATTTCAATGAAGATATGCAGTAGATATGTACACGAAGTATGTCGTATATTGACAAAACGTCTGTTAGACTACGTACTGATATAAATACATTCATTACGTTAGTTCAATTATAAACCTCTGTGAAACGATAATATCATAATTTTTACAATTTAAAATAAATGTACGCAGAATGAAAGTCGAATGTGTATAAACACGCGTATAGGTTCTATAACATTAGTACTATCTAGGCGAGCCATGTGCCGGATGATCTGCAATACGTAAATGTCCTAATGTAATACCAAGCTGATAGTAAACCATACTGATAACTCGACAATCATCATACGGATGAGTACAATACTGATGCTTATCCATGTTGTATCGACGAGAGATAAACATTAGAATCCGTTCTAATGAAAGAATCTCATGTACAATCACACGATAAGATAGTGTTAACACTCGTATCGACATCGATTATCATGCCATATATGCATGTCCAAGGATTACACCTGTATGACATTAGACGTTCAACGGATGAGTCCAATGTGTTATTGTTGTACATTAGAACGTTTTAACATAAGACACGATTTTGCTTTTGTACATTTAGACGATCACGGATGAGTCGATGATGTTATCGTTGTACATTAGCGTTCAACGATGGACTCTTATGATACAGAGCGGGTTCTTATCGTTGGGAGATAGGCAGTCTGGTTGTGGCATGGGGGAGCTATTGATGACACTACAGAGCTAGGAATGGGATTGCCGTGATTGTAGGTGTGGGGTATTATTTACGATGTGTTGAGTGTCACGACCGACATAGTAGACACACAAACTGCTAAACGAGGATGATCAGTCGGTCATACAGTTGCGACACTCACTGTACACACGATTAGACGACGATTTGAACACATGGCACGTTGAACTAGATAGATTAAAAACGACAACACATTAGAGACGTCTTGCAAAGGTTAAATGACTACATATACAACGATATCATATCGAGTGTCATCCGTTGACAGATCTATTTCATCGTATCAACAATGCGCATCAAACACATTGACTCATGTTTGCTTTAGACAACTTAGTACGTTTTAACGGATGTCACAATGTATCTCTCTACGATTGATAGCATACATCGTATGAATCATCCGTTGTACTAACTTGTAAATTACGACGTACAAATGCAATGACTCCAGATATGTGTAGAGCGTGAGTGATCTACAGTATAAGCACTATGAGTCATCCGTATTGAACTCTTAAATCATACAACGCTAGATAAGACACAATCACATTCTTGAAGGCGGGGGGGGGGGGTGCCTGGGGGGTGGGGGTGGGTAGCATTTTGACACGCTTTCAAAGCAGAGTGCAAGCCTGGTTTGGTAAAGCTTCAGTATTTTAAGGTTAATTTTTTTTTTTTTAGTTCTCTAGTGTTGTAGTAGCTAGTAGTAGACTGCGCAGTAGATCAAGACTAGTAGGGCGGAGTAGAGTAGGAGATCTGTGGCGTAGTTAGGTTAATCTCGTGTATTGAACTGATCGTTGGAGCGCATGACTAAGGTCTGGGTTTAACTCAGTTAATTACAAATATACGATAACTAACAATCGAATGTTCACTCATAGAATACAAGTAGGTGGAGTGTATTGTTGAACCTCCTAATGTGTACTAAAACTAAGTTACCTAAACACACAACGATAGCAATATATAATATCGAGTCTGGTGGATGACAGTCACGATGTTGGTAAGTGTATTGTACGAACGATAAACACCGCTTAACCATGAACTAGAGTCTGTAACGAAATGTAACCAAACAAACCGATCCTAACACTAACTCGAAACTCATTATCCGTGCTACAGCCACTGAAACGACCTAAACTGTAAAACACCAAACGATAACGATCATAAAATACGACCAGCTCAGGCAATTATTAACCGACAGAGTTAACCTAATGTCTACAACAACTTCATACAGAAGATCACATTATGAATGATCAGAACCAGATGTGACTCATAAGGGTGATGACTCGATAGATTAAAAAATAATATAATCATACTAGCGCTATAACATGAAGAATACATCACGTGTTGATGAACGTCTCCTAAATGTAACCCATCACGACTAAACAAACATATCGAGTAATGTATTCATAGTATTAGCATGCTTAGTAAATTAAGGCGTACGGAAAAAATCTCGTATGAAATCTGGATGACTTCGATAAAGAACATATGAAAATCACGAGTAGATCCAATCGAGCAATACTAAATAATACTCGTACCTACAACAAAACTAAATATCTGAAACACCCGATAAAACTAATGAACAAACCGTATATACGAACTGCTACTAAACAACAATCGAAGTCATTAATAATCATAGACAAAAATCACAACAAACGTTCATAATACAATCATATCACAATCAACCAAAATTGTCATAATAATTCAAAAAAACAATTTCAATAAAAATCAAAAAATCACAAAAAATCATAACAAACAATCACAAAATGTTAGTTCATATCCAACGTGTCAATCAAAAACGTCGAATCTACAAACGAAACACAAAACCGAAATCTTGAATCGAAAACAGGATGACCATCGATAAGTCTCATGTCTCCACGTTAGACATTTTTGATTAGATCATTTCCAGCTTGCAACGATAACACTACAGTATTAAATGTACAGAATGCGACAATTATTACGACCAAATAATAAAACTCAGACCAACTTCTTGACAATAAATATCCGGTTTAATTAACCGTTCCTAATGTATAATCAGACCACAACTTATCATTAGGAAAACAAAAAAAAATTCAAAAAAGATCCAAACAAAAAGCACAGGGAACATCGTACACATATGGTTCCATCATGTATATGTATCAATGATTGTAGACCCGATTCAACCGGATGACTCGATATTACTATTTAACAATTCTGTAATGTGTACATTAACTAGAACACATAATAAACTACTAAAGGTGTATTTGCTAGCTGTTCCTCATCAGTCATTAGCTAAAACGACTGAATTTAGAGATCAGTCCTTCCGAGTTGATGTTTAGTCGTTATATGAAGTGCCGTATATAAGAAAAACTATACTCGAATAGATGTACACATGATACTAACAGACACACGAGATATAACACAACGAGAGATGATCAATCTAGATCTGACATCACTTCGATACTGTTATACTGTTTTGTACAAGGTAAGAAAGTAACGAGAACCGATCGACTTCTAAACTATCGTTCCTAACCCACACAGGGTCCATACCCCACAAACACCACCTGCCCCCGCCCCGGTTCCCGCACCCCTCCCCACCGTACGCCTCCCGCCCCCCCACCACCCCCACCCCCTGATCCCCGTCCAACAGAAGTGTGCAAAAAAAATGCGGTGCTGCGACGATAAGTGTAACATGCAGTATGTACTATCTACATAGCACTATCAAGAAAACGAGTCTCATCATGTAAACGAAACTAACAATCGATCATTCTCTCGAGCGAATGTACTAATGTATCGACGGTGGTTACAACTGGGATGGACGGTATCTGATAAGGGGGGTGATCGATTGTTCATGGTTAGGGGGGGACGTCTCATGGCGGCGGAGGTGGATTGGCGGAGGCGTGTGTGAGCGACGGGGGGTGAGATGTGGAACGGCTGGGGTGGGCTGGCGGTGGAGATACGCAGTGTCGGAGGATGGATCACTGATGCGGTATGGATTGTTATTGCTGTGTACATTAGACGATCGGTGAAGCGGAAGATGACGATGTAGTTTATGGCTGTTGTAACATAAGACTTTTTAACGGATGACTCGATGTGTTGTCGTTGTACATTAGACATTCAACGGACTTCGATGTTGTTCTCGTTGTACATTAGACGTTCAACGGATGACTCGATATGTTATCGTTGTACATTAGACGTTCAACGGATGATTCGTTGTGTTATCGTTATACATTAGACGTTCAACGGATGAGTCAATGTGTTATCGTTGTACATTAGACGTTCAACGGGATGACTCGATATATAATCGGTTGAACAAATAGACGTTCAACAGATGACTCGATATGTTATCGTTGTACATTAGACGTTCAACGGATGACTCGATATGTTATCGTTGTACATTAGACGTTCAACGGATGAGTCGATGTGTTATCGTTGTACATTAGAACGGTCAACGGCTGAGGTCAATGTGTTACTAGTTGTTGCATTAGATGTTCAACGAATGACTCGATAGGTTACGTTGTACCTTAGACGTTCAACGTGTGAAGATTCGATGTGTTATCGTGTACATATAGACTTCAACGGATGAGTCAATGTGTTATCGTTGTACATTATACGTTCAACGGATTACTAGCATATGTTAATCGTTGTACATAAGACGTTCAACGTGATGATCAATGAGTTTATCGTTTGTGCCATTAAGACGTTGAACGATGACTCGATAGTGTTAATCATTATACATTAGACGTTCAACGGATGAGTCGATGTGTTATCGTTGTACATTATACGTTCAACGGATTGACTCAATATGTTTATCGTTGTAGCATTAGAACGTTCAACGATAGTCAATTGTGTTAACGTTGTACATTAATACGTTCAACGGATGACTCGATACTTTATCATGTACATTAGACTTTCAACGATGAGGTCAAAGTGTTATTGTTGTAGCATTTAGGACATTCAACAGATGACACGATTTGCTATCGTTGTACATTAGACGTTCAATGGATGAGTCGATGTGTTATCGTTGTACATTAGACGTTCAACGGATGACTCGATATGTTATCGTTGTACATTAGACGTTCAACGGATGAGTCGATGTGTTATCGTTGTACATTAGACGTTCAACGGATGACTCGATGTGTTATCGTTGTACATTAGACGTTCAACAGATGACTCGATATGTTATCGTTGTACATTAGACGTTTAACGGATGAGTCGATGTGTAATCGTTGTACATTAGACGTTCAACAGATGACTCGATATGTTATCGTTGTACATTAGACGTTCAACGGATGAGTCGATGTGTAATCGTTGTACATTAGACGTTCAACAGATGACTTGATATGTTATCGTTGTACATTAGACGTTCAACGGATGACTCGATGTGTTGTCGTTGTACATTAGATGTTCAACGGATGACTCGATGTGTTGTCGTTGTACATTAGACGTTCAACGGATGAGTTAATGTGTTCTCGTTGTACATTAGACGTTCAAAGGATGACTCAATGTGTTATCGTTGTACATTAGACGTTCAACGGATGACTCAATATATTATCGTTGTACATTAGACATTTAACGGATGACTCGATATGTTGTCGTTGTACATTAGACGTTCAACGGATAAGTCGATGTTTTATCGTTATACATTAGACGTTCAACGGATGACTCGATATGATATCGTTGTACATTAGACGTTCAACGGATGACTCGATATGCTATCATTGTACATTAGACGTTCATCGGATGAGTCGATGTGTTATCGTTGTACATTACATGTTCAACAGATGACTCGATATGTTATCGTTGTACATTAGACGTTCAACGGATGAGTCGATGTGTAATCGTTGTACATTAGACGTTCAACAGATGACTCGATATGTTATCGTTGTACAGTTGACGTTCAACGGATGACTCGTATATGTTATCGTTGTGCCATTTGACGTTCAACGGATGATTCATGTGTTATCGTTGTACATTCGACTTCGACGGATGAGTTCAATGTGTATCGTTGTACATAGACGTTCAACGGATACTCCGAATATGTTATCGTTGTACAGTAACGTATTGAATGGATATCAAAGTATTATCGATGTTCAATAGACGATTCAACGGATGAGTCAATGTGTTATATCATTACATTAACAGTTTACCGGATGACTCGAATGTAATTTTTGGACATTTAGACTATTCAACGGATGAGTCGTATGTGTTATAGTTGTACATTAGACGTTCATTCGGATACACGTATTTTATCGTTATACATTAGACATTCAACGATTGACTCGATATGTTTGTTCCGCTCTACATTAGACGTTCAACGATAAGTCGATGTTTTATCGTGTACAATTAGACGTTCAACTGATGACTCGATAAGTATTACCGTTGTACATTAGACGTGTCAACGTTGACTCGCTATGCTATCTTGTAACATTATACGTTCAACGGATGAGGTCGAATGTCATCGTTGTACATTACACGATCAACCAGGTGACCGATATGTAATCGTTGTACATTAGACGTTCAACCGGATGATTGATGTGTAATCGTTGGTACATTAGACTTCAACAGATGACTCGATTAATGTTAAGTTGTACATTTGACGGTTCAACGAAAGACTCGATATGTTATCGTTTGTACATTAGACCTATCAACTGGAAGACTAAATTGTTTTTGTTTGTAAATTTAGACATTCAAAACGGATGAGTCAGATGTGTTATTCGTTGTACATTAGACGTTTAACGGATGAGTCGATATGTTATCGTTATACATTGACTTCAACGGATGACTCGATATGTTGCCGCGTTGTACATTAGACGTTCAACGGATGACTCGATGGTGTTGTCGTTGTACATTAACGTTCAACGGATGAGTTCAATCTTTCTCATTGTACATTATACTTCAACGGAGGACTCCGATGTGTTATCGTAGTACATTAGAGTCAACGGATGACTCGATATGTTTTTTTATCGTGTACATTAGACTGTTCATGGATGAAGATAATGTGTATTATTGATGATACATTAGACGGTTCAACATGACTCATATGCTTATCGTTGTACATTATACGTTCAACGATGAGTCCGAGTTTATCGTTTGTACATTAGACGTTCAACTGATGACTTCGATATGCTATCGTTGTACATTAGACGTTCAACGGATGAGTCTATGTGTAATCCGTTTTTACATTAACGTTCAACGGATTGACTTCGATAAGTTATCTTTGTACATATAGACGTTCAACGGATGAGTCGATGTTTAATCGTTGTACATTAGACTTCACAGATGACTCGAATGTTAACGGTTGTATATTAGACTATCAAGCGGATGACTCGATATGTTTATCGTTGTACATTAGACTGTTCAACGGATATTCGATTGTTTACGTTGTACATTAGACTCAAACGATGGATTCTATGTGTCTCGTTTTACATTAGACGTTCAACGGATGAGTCAATGTTTTCTCGTTGTACATTAGACGTTCAACGGATGAGTCGATGTGTTATCGTTTTACATTAGACGTTCAACGGAAGAGTCATATGTGTATCTGTTTACCATTAGACGGTTTAACGGAGATCCAATGTGTTGTCGTTGTACATTAAACGTTGCAACGGATGAGAGGCAAATGTTATCGTTTGTACATTAGAACGTTCAACGGAATGACTCGAATGTTATCGTTGTAACATTAGCCTCTCAACGATGATTCATGTGTAATCTTGTACATTAGACGTTATCCCAACAGATGACTCGATAGAGTTATCATTGTAAATTAGACGTTAAACAAGATGACTCGATATGTTAAACGTTGTACATTAGATGTTCAACGTATGAGTCGATGTGTTATCGTTGTACATTAGACGTTCAAACGGATGTTTCAATGTGTTTCTCGTTGTACAATAGACGTTCAACGGAATTAGACAATTGTTCTCGTAGTACATAAGACTTCAACGGATGAGTCAATGTGTTATCGTTGTACATTAGACGTTCAACGGATGAGTCAAGATGATATCGGTTGTACATTAACAGTTAACGATGAGTCAATGTGTTGTCGTTGTACATTAGACATTCAACGGATGAGTCAATGTGTTATCGTTGTACATTAGACGTTCAACGGATGACTCGATATGTTATCGTTGTACATTAGACGTTCAACGGATGAGTCGATTTTTATCGTTGTACATTAGAACGTTGAACTTATGAACTCGATGTGTTTGTCGTTGATACATTAGACTTCAACGGATGAGTATCCGATGTGTTATCGTTAGTAAAAATTAGACGTACACGGATGACTCAATATGTTAATCATTGTACATTAGACCGTTCAACGGATGGTCAATGTGTTTTATCGTGTAACTTAGACGTTCACGATGACTCGATATTTATCGTTGTACATTAGACGTTCGAACGGATGAGTCAATGTGTTATTTGTTGACATAAGAACGTTCACAGATGACACGATTTGCAACATTGTACATTAACGTTCAACAGATTAGTCTATGTGTTATCGTTGTACATTTAGACGATCAACGGATACTCGTATGTTATCGTTTATACATTAGACGTTCAACGGATGAGTCGATGTTTTTCGTTGAACATTAGACATATCAACGGATATCTCAAATGCTAATCGTATGTAAACATTAGACATTTAACGGATGAGTCGAGATGTTATCGATATACATTAGAACGTTCGTACAGATGACTCGATATGTTATCGTTGTACAGTAGACGTTTAACGGATGAGTCGATGTGTAATCGTTGTACATTAGACGTTCAACAGATGAATCGATATTTTATCGTTGTACATTAGACGTTCAACGGATGAGTCGATGTGTAATCGTTGTAACCTTACGTTCAACATAGACTTAGAAATGTTAACGTTGTACATTAGACGTTCACGATACTCTGATGTGTTGTCGTTGTACATTAGATGTTCAATTGGATGACTCGAAGTTTGTCCGTTGTACAGTTTAACGTTCAACGGAAGATTAATGTGTTCTCGTTGTACATATAGACGTTTCAAAGGATACTCGATGTGTTATCGTTGTAACATTTAACTTCAACGTGATGACCCTCGATATGTTATCGTTGTACATTAACAAACAACGGATGACTCGATATGTAGTCGTTGTAACATTAACGATCAACGGATAAGTCGATGTTTTATCGTTATACATTAGACGTTCAACGGATGACTCGATATGTTATCGTTGTACATTAGACGTTCAACGGATGACTCGATGTGCTATCATTGTATATTAGACGTTCAATGGATGAGTCTATGTGTTATCGTTTGTACATTTACACTTCAACAGATTGACTCGATATGTTAGTCGTGGGTACATTAGAACGTTTCAACGGATGAGTCGCTGTGTAATCGATGTACATTAGACGTACAACAGATGTGACGTGATATGTTACACGATGAACAATTAGGACTTCGATAAACGGATGTACTCGATGTGTTGTCGATGTACATTAATGTTCAACGGATACTCGATGTTGCGTTGAACATTAGACGTTCAAACGGATGAGTTAATGTGTTCCTCGTTGTACATTATAGACGTTCAAAGGATGGACTCTATATGTTAATCGTTGACATTAGACGTTCACGGATGACTCGATATGTTATCTTTGTACATTAAGACGCTTCAACGGATACTCGAAATGTTGTCGTGTACATTAGACGTTCACGGGATAAGTCGATTTTTATCGTTATACATTAGACGTCAACGAGCCTCGATATGTTATCGATTGTACATAAGACTTCAACCGGATGACTCGATAATGCAATCGTTGTACCATTAGACGTTCAAACGGATGGATTCGATGTTGTAACACCCCATGATTGGGTCGCAGCTGAAACTGGGTCCGGGGCGTGATACTTCATGAATCAACAACACAAGGAGATATATATAACGACCAAAAAAGTCGATTGAAAACGATACATTGGATTAACAAATGTACATTTTACAATAGCCCGTAGCTTAACTTGTTCACCTTAATCAAATACAAAGATTTCACCCATAACAGATAACAAAATGAAATGCGACAAAATCTTAATGCAAAACATCCCAAATCACAAACCACCCAATGTATCCATCTCACCTTGTGCTTATTTGATCCAAGCAAAACATGCTTGTAAATTGTGAACAATATGTTGGTGAATTCATATGTTTTATAACTCTTATATTGTAGACCTACAAGATTCTCAAGTGTATGATAATGCAACAGATGCAGATATCATATAAATGTAATTACGTTGCTCTAAGCTCATGACACTGATGCTTGACATGTATGGATGCCAAATTAATGGCCGTTTGCCCGTTGGTGATGTTCTAACCCGCAACATCCTATATTCGACATGGTATACGTTCGTTTCACTGGTGATAGCTAATCACCCGAACGGGGTTTGTCCAAACCCAATTAGATACAATAAATAACATTCGCGCTCACAATTAACTAGATCATATAATGGGCTCAGATATGGGTTATCGCTACTTAGGCAACACGTAATCATAACATGAAACTTAACCACTTGTGTCCAATTGTAAAGCATTGCATGTTTTTCACCCCAAAAACTTTGTAAAACAAAAGCATGTAAAACGTGGGGCTATGAACTCACCTTGAGTGAGTAATGCCAAGTGTATCACAATTAACGCGCCACGCGAATTGATCAAATGCAACCTAATTAAATTAAGGTCGTATAAGTACCGAGTACTTAGTCTAACAACATTGAATATAATCTAATAGTTGTTACATCATACTATCGTTCGGGCTATCATAATTTAAAGAGGTCATGACATGACGTTCGAGGAGTTAGGACACTTTAAATCGTAAATCCAACAACTCGTCGAAACGCCATCCGGAGAGGCCTCATTATGAAACTCCCTAGTAATATAGTACTTTGATAACCACATAACATTCTATATAGCTCAATCACCAACTAATGGTTTTGGAAAAATTGTGTTTAACAAGTTAAAACGTTTATAATTACCGTTTTAGTAAAACTGGCGTAACTTTCGCGTTTTAAACCCGATTCTTGCGTTTCTTATGTCCATCTTTTCGTATCAAGACGAGTTATCATAAATTGATATTTTTGAATTTCGGACCTACTGGTGAACAGTAAAAATTACTGTTCACATCAGACGTGAGTTTTATAAAAATCGTATTCGTCGTCGTAAAACCCGTAAATGTCGTATTTTATTCGTTATAGCTCCGTTTTATTTTTAACGTTTTTCGAGGACCGATTCTCGTATTTGAAAGTTCTATATTTTTAGAGGTTTACAAAAATATAACTATCTGTCATGAATAGTAACTTTTATAAAAATAGATTTATAAAATTAATTAATTGTCCGGTAAACTCCGCGAAATTCAAACTCGTTCGATATTAATTGAAAAATTACGATTCTTATCATTTTGGATCCTCAAAATCTGTATTATTTATAAAAATACAAACCCTTGCTGTCTGAAATTTTTATAAAAATGTTTTTATAAAAATTTATTACGACTTCGTTATTAACGTATAACTTGATTTTTAACGTAACTTTTTTCGTTATTAATCCGTTTAACATTTTCTTACTTTTTTCGGAATCGTCGTGAATGTATATATCTTATAAAAATATAAAATGAGTATTAACACAATTCGGATTTGGGACAGAATGTTATATGCTTGTTTGTTAAGTCCCATTTTTGATCTTTTTCTTATACTTTACCACTTTGTAATTTACCACAAGTCTATATATCATGTTATACATATATATCATCCTTAAATATCACATTACTTGTCCATAATATTTTCTTTTGTGTCCAAGTTACCAAGGTTACTAATCCATGTAATACTTAAAATTATAACTATACTTAAGAAATCTCTAATTTAACTAGTTTTGTACATTAACATATTTAAACATAACCAATTGGGTACAAGTGTATTTCTTTCCATATTACCCTTTTTTTTTTTTATTTTGTGTTCTAATTAACATGTTAAAAGTCCCCAAATCAATCTTACCATGTCTTATTATTTCTTTAAGTTGAAAACTTATAAAGAAGTTATTAACCCTAGATTAATCCATACCCATTTTTACACCACAATCACTTGATGCAATATTTTACCAGCACTTTTAACCATGATATATGTAATAACACACATATATAAAAGTAACCCATAGTTTCATTCAATGAAAACCTCATTTTCAAGATAAAATCTAAATAGGTGATTAAAGCTAAATAGAAATAAACATAACATGAAAACTTATAAAATGAAAGCATAAAGTTTTAAAGTGGACCTTATTGATGAATGATGATTGTGTAAAATATGTGATAAACCTTCTTCAAATCAGGCAAAACCGAAAGCATGCAACAAAGAAACCCTAGCTTTTCTCAATAGAACCCTAACTTTCTTTCTCTTGATTAATACTTGAATATGGTTAGCCAATGCTTGGGATCACCTTAGAATACCTTAGAATGGAAGTGTATAGAAGTGTATGGGTTGTAGAAAATTTTGTATGGGTTTGGTTTGGTCTTGTTTTTGAGCCGTAGCATATGGAGAGAAAAAGGGAGAACAATGCTTGTTTTTGGTTAAGTATTTTGTGCTATGAACTCCTTTCTTATGAAATGAATAAGTAGTAACATGTATAGTTAGTCAAGGAGACATATAGGAAGTCTTAGGAATGGCCTTAGTCTTAGTCATTGGTCAAGGCATGGTAGGGATGGTGCATGTCCCTAAATAGTTGAGAACATCCCATGAAAACATGGAAATGTGTTCTCAACTTGCATTTTCTTGTTCTTTCTCTTTAATTTCGGTTATAAGAGCTTATGTATGATAATATTGACTAAATTGTTGTGGTATATGGGTATAAACGGGGTATTGTTTGAAGCGAGAAAAGTTTTTGCGGTATTCCGAAAGTGCCCTAAACGCAATTTATCGCGAAACGTATATACTTTACGTATCCGATAAAAATAAAATGAACAAAGTTAATAATTATCCTCAAAATAATTATATAACCCTTGCTTGATGTAAACATTTAATTGTTTGATGCCCGTTTACATTGAACGCTAATTTTTGGCGTACGCGATTTAACTTAACGTTTACAATTTTAAGCAAACCCGTACAATTCAAAAAGGTACTTTGTGAATTTATTGATGTCGTCAATGACTTGAAAACACAGGGTGTTATAGACTTCCCCCGTTAAACGAGCCTTGTCCTCAAGGCTCACAATGCAGCACTTGACGACGGTGTGATCTTGGCGAAGAGGTGTGGATATTTCTTCTTGAATTGGTCTTCACGCTCCCACGTATACTCAGGACCTCTCTTGGAGTTCCATCGAACTTTGACCAATGGGATCCGACTTCTCTTCAACCGTTTAACTTCTCGGTCCACTATTTCTACCGGTTCCTCAACAAAATCTGGAGTTTTACGTCCAAATTAAGTCCATCCAACGGAACGGCTAATGGTTCGTCGGCATGACACTTTTTCAGATTAGATACATGAAATGTATTATGGACTCTGCTCAATTCTTCTGGAAGTTCAAGCTTGTAAGCAACTTCTCCAACCCTTTCTATCACCTTAAAAGGTCCAACATACCTAGGGTTCAACTTCCCCCGTTTGCCAAAACGTACGACCCCTTTCCAAGGCGAGACCTTAAGCATGACTTTGTCCCCGACTTGGAATTCCATTGGTTTACGCTTCAAGTCAGCGTAACTCTTCTGTCGATCACGAGCAGCTTGCATCCTTTGTTTGATCTGGATGATTTTCTCAGTGGTCTCTTGGATCAGTTCTGGACCGAGTATTTGAGCTTCTCCAACTTCAGTCCAACAAACAGGTGAACGACACTTCCGACCATAAAGTGCTTCAAATGGTGCGGCCTTGATACTAGCGTGATAGCTATTGTTGTATGAAAACTCGACTAATGGCAAATGGTTAACCCAACCCTTTCCAAAGTCGATTGCACAAGCACGCAACATATCCTCGAGAGTTTGAATGGTCCTCTCGCTTTGCCCGTCTGTTTGTGGATGGTACGCAGTACTCATATCCAAATTTGTACCCAAAGCGTTCTGAAGTGACCTCCAGAAATTGGATGCGAATCTCGGGTCACGATCGCAAATGATTGAGACAGGTATTCCATGTCTCGTGACCACCTCCTTCAGGTACATTCTTGCAAGTTTGTCCAAAGGATCAGTCTCTCTCATTGGTGTGAAGATTGCAGACTTAGTGAGTCGGTCAACGATTACCCAAATTGTGTCATAGCCTTGAGACGTCTTAGGAAGCTTTGTAACAAAATCCATGGTGATGTTATCCCACTTCCATTCGGGTACCTTAGGTTGCACCAACAATCCTGATGGCCTTTGATGTTCGGCCTTGACCTTAGCACAGGTCAAACATTTGCTAACATACGTGGCTATGTCGGCTTTCATGTTGGGCCACCAATATAGCTTCTTCATGTCTTAGTACATTTTGTCAGAACCCGGATGAATAGAGTATTTCGATTTGTAGGACTTGTGCATGATCACAGTCCGCAAATCGCCATAACAAGGTAACCAACTCCTGCCATTAAGGCATAGGGTTCCATTCGCACGTGGTTCCAACTTTTGTTCTCTAATTGCTTCTGGGAATTTAGCGTTTTCAACCAACATTCCCCCAACGTCTTCATTCTTAATGTTTTTGGGTTTCTGCGCTTCGGTCTTCGAGCTTCGGTTTGAGCATTTAAGGATTGTTTGGGAAGATCTAATAAAATAATAGTCATAACCAAGGCTAAACTCTTCGCGGTGGTTCTCGTTCTTTCCTGCTTAAAGCATCAGCAACGACATTTGCTTTCCCCGGGTTTTAAACGAATATCGCAATCGTTATCAATTAGAAACTCTACACCATCCGTCGTTGCCTCATGTTTAAACTCTTTTTTGATTCGTAAAATTGTGTTGCAAACTCTTGTGGATCGGTGAACACTCGTACACTTGGTTCCGTATTTATAATTGTCTCTGATCTAAGAGCGAACACACTACCCCCCCCAACCTCACCGAGTTCTAAATCATGAGTCGTATAGTTTTTCTCATGAATCTTCAACTGGCGCGATGCATAAGAAATTCATTTTTCTCTCTGTATCCAACACAGCCCATCCCTTCTTCGAAGAGGTCGCAGTATGCGTTGAAATCTTCGCTTAACTTCAGGTAATGCAAGGATTGGTGGCACTTGCACAACTACTTTTGATTACAAACAGCTGAAAAGCTGCTTCTTGTTTATCGCCCCATTCAAACTTAATCTTCTTCTGGGTGAGCTTGGTCATCGGTTTTGCGATCTTTGAAAACCTTCATGAATTCTTCGATAGTATCAGCAAGACTAAAAACTAACGAATCTACGTATGGTGACTTAGAAGATGTCCAATCCTTGATAGATTCAATCTTGGCTGGATCCACCTGAATTTCCTCACTATCGATCACATGACCTAAGAATTGTACCTTAGGAATCCAAAATTCACATTTGGAAAACTTGGCATACAACTCTTCCTTCTTAAGCAATTCCAAGATCTGCTTGAGGTGTTCCTTGTGTTCTTTCTCATTCTTCGAATATATCAGAATATCCTCAATAAAGACAATCATGAATTTGTCCAGATATGGTTTGCATACTCGGTTCATGAGGTCCATGAACACAGCAGGTGCGTTGGTTAAACCAAACGGCATAACTTGGAATTCATAATGTCCATATCGAGTTCTGAAGGCAGTCTTCGAGATGTCTGCCTCTCGAACCTTCAATTTATGATGACCTGACCTTAGGTCGATCTTCGAGTAGATATTCGACCCTTGCAGCTGATCAAGTAAATCATTCATTTTGGGTAGTGGATAACGGTTCTTCACCGTCAGTTTATTTAATTCCTGATAGTCAATGCACATCCGGAATGATCCGTCCTTCTTCTCGATAAACAAGACCGGAGCTCCTCCAAGGTCAGGTAAATGGAGTCTTATAAAGACTTTTTCGAACGCTCTTTAAGTTGCCCAAATAACACCTTTTCATCTCGAAAGGCGCCATCGATAAGGTGCCGAGCTACAGGTGCAGCACCATGTACCAATTAAAACCAATTTGAAACCCATCTTGTCGAGTCCGAGGAAGACCCGCAGTCCTCAAGAAATACTTCGGGAAAAGTCTTGAACTATTCGTACATTATTTATCAAGGCACTTGTTCTCCAGGGATGCGAACAAATCTTCTCGCCCCAATGATCGCTTGGTTATTTCGCCAACCAATCCATACCGATTATATCATCGAAAACTACCAAGTTCTACAGGCATTAAGTTGATTTCGAATGGGTGATTTAGTAAATTCTCTAATGGCGAGCAAATTTGATAGCAAAATTGTCTTAGGGCGACTAGTAATGTGTCTTGGTTTCTCGGCTTAGGATTTGGTATAAGATGATGCCAACTTTATAGTAAGATGGGGTGAAGGTCTGCTTAGTTGTATGGTTACTAATTCGATTCTAAAAGTAAGCGTTTTATGAATACGCACAAAAAACATAGTATAAGTAGACAAATTGTTTTCCTTAACAGGGTTTTTAGAGTGACTATTCAGCACGGCATGGTACCTTCTGAATCTATACATTTTTGATCAGGCCATGTTTAATGAGGATAACGATGCATTGCTATTTTAGTCAAAATAGCGTATATAATTTTCTGATATATTCGAGAGAGTGGTTTGTAAGAGTAAGTAAGGGAACCTAATGTTAATATTGACGAAATCCTCATAATAGATAATTGAATCATTCGTACAAATGAGATTTAAGGGAAATTACAACGTGAATTCCTAAAGGAAATAAAGTTTAAGGATAGTTCCTAATTATGGTTTGCTAGGCAGGCGAGCAACTTTCTCTTTTTAGCTCGATCATCCTTAATGTTGTTAGGGGCCTTGATCGGTTTCTCCTCCTCTTAAGGTATGCACCACTCCATGTGCTCTAGTACCTTCAATTTGGTTTTTATGACTTTGGTTCTTTCGCTCTGGGCAATCCCTCTTGTAGTGCCCTTGATTCCCACATTCATAGCAAATAATCTTCTGACTTGTCACAGTGACCCTTTGGTTGTTAACAGCATTGGCATTTCCCGGTACCGACATAAAGTCAGGGCGTGTGACCATAATTTTGTTGCATTTATAGCCACTTTGGAGCCACTAGACCGTCATGGTGGTAATTGCACTTTGAGCACAGGGGTTTAGATCCCCCATATGGTTTCTTATCACCCGATCCAGCAGTGTATGCCCTGCCAGTGTTTTGCCTCTTGATTTGTTGTTGTTGTTGATTCTGACTATTTCGGGAAGTGTTTTCAAACTTCCTCTTGTTCTCAGTCTGGCGTTCAGCAAGAGTGCTGATCTTTTTATCCACACGTTTCTGGATCTTCACTATTGGACACTCACTCTTGAAGTGTCTTAGACTTCACACTTATAAAGGGGTGTGAGCTTCGTTGATTCCTAGCTAGAAAAAACGAAAAAAACAAAAAAAACATACAGCAGGATTCTACAATCCTGGGTCTTGTGGGCCAACCTTTCTTTGCAATTTCCGAACTTTTAAATTACATTGCCCATTGTGGTTACCTTCCCACTTTCTTGTTGTTTGCATTCTATGCTATCCTTGCATTCTTGTTGTTTGGTCTGGCTTATTGACTTACGGGGCCACTGTTGGTTTTCGTCTATGAAAGGGCATTGCTCGGATGCTTTCAGCCACTCGCTCGCTATAACACGACCTCAATTTCTCAAACAATATTCCCTTGATCAACAGTTGTGCTATGTTCTGGATATGTCACAAGTAAATTGTTTTATGTAGTTTTCATTCAAGGAAAAATCATGTACCACTCAGGGATCCCATCTATAGTAGGTAAGGGGCGACCACGTTATGCTAGATATCAAGATAACCGCAACTATGGTCATATAATAAATCTATATGATATTAGTTGCATGATCATAACCAACAACGGAAGTTAATACTTAATAATCGTTTTAATGAGTTAAAAGAGTACAAAGCTTTTTATTAACACTACTAAGTGTAGTACTCAAGTTTAGTGGAATACAAAATAAGCTACACTGACTAAATCCTAATTGTCTGCTATGGCCAGGGTGCCTCTCAAGATTCTAGATGCTAGACTCTTATGTTATCTTTAAGTGACTCAACATTCTCTGGTGGTGGTGATGATGAAGGTAGTGCAGCAGCAAACTCGGTAATGCCTGCCTTAGCAGATGGTGATCGTGGAGTATGGTGTTAAATAGACATCCGTATTGTACGGGATTTGGTCTCAAAAGACAAGATGATATGGTGTGGAGAGGTGGGTGATGTAGAAGTAGACTCATCAGTCTCAAATGCCTTTGTATTCTCAGCTTAAGGGGACAGGATCATCTGTAGGTACAGCAGAAGGGTCGGCCGGAGCTAGGTGCTCCTCCTCCTCCTCATCCTCCTCATCCTTCTCAACATCATCATCATCTTTGTCATCATCAGATGACTCATCATCAGAATTGTCTCCTTCATTGGCAGGATAGTCCGCAGGATCCTCCTCAGGGTCCTCTTCATCCTCCTCCGGATTGAAGTTAGCAATGTAGCTTGGTGATAGGGCTGTAGGTGAGGCATCAGCAGATAGAGGCTGATCCTTCATTGGTCTCTCTAGCTCCTCATCAGAAGCTCACTGGAATCTCTATGGCTCGGAACTAATATGAACAGATGTGTAGGTAACTGTCGATAATGAGAACATATCAGCTTGCAACGAGCAAAACTTAACTTATATAAATATATTATATAAGGCTGGTATGGTAGATACGAGTATGCACTTATGGCATAAATGAATGATGGTAAGGTATCATATTCGATAGCTTAATGTTTAGGTAGCGCTTAGGACCTACGAGCTTATCGTACTACCTTGCCTAAAGAAATATTCCCTATTTATATAAATACGCCAATTATATAAATCATTGTAGGAGTTGTGCGAAAGATGCAAACTATCTTTGTATATTTACAATTTTACCCTCATAGTAATATACGTACTATAATATAAACACGTATATCAATTATGAATGCATCTAGTCCAACCAACTAATGCAACAAGTAGTGTATGCATGAATGTATGCACATATGTATGTCCCGTGTAAAACCCCATTGTATGAATTCGTTGTTTGAAAACGGTTATAGTCCAGCAAAAACATTTGACCTGGTTCTCTATAACCTTGGCTCTTGATACAATATGTAACAACCCCCAGATGGGGTCGCGCGGATTATGGGTCCGGGGCGTTGTTTACTTCATGAATCAACCAAAACACAAGAGATATATAGAACGACCAAAAAGTCGTTTGAAAACGATACATTGGATTTAACAAAGTCATTGTTACAAAAACCCGTAGCTTAACTTGTTCACTTAATCAAATACAAAGATTTTCAGCCCATAACAGATAACAAAACGAAATGCGACAAAATCTTTAATGCAAGACATCCAAATCAAAACCACCAATGTATCCATTCGACCTTGTGCTTATGATCCCTGAAATCATTACTTATAACAACGTCAACATATAATGTTGGTTGAATTCATAGGTTTGAATAATATCATTATTGTAGGAACACAAGATCCCTCAAGTGTTATTGTTATTGAACAGACTGCAGATTTCATTTAATGTTAATTACGTTGCTCTAAGCAGTCCCCATGACACTGATGCTTGACATGTAGGGTTGCCAAATTAATGGCCGTTTGCCGTGGTGATGTTCACCGCAACATTATGTTCGATATGTATACGTTCGTTTCTACTAGTGATAGCTAATCACCCGAAAGGGGTTGTCAAAACCAATAGATTATTTATAACTTTCGCGCCTAGTAATTAAACAGTTCATGAGAATGGGCTCAGATTGGGTTATCGCTACTTAGGCAACATGTAAACTATAATGTGAAACTTAAACCACTTGTGATACAGTTGTATAAATATTGCATGTTTTTCACCCCAAAACTTTGCTTAAAACAAAAGCATGTAAAAACGTGGGCTGTGAATCTCACCTTGAGTTCTGATTATTCTAATTATTCGCTGATAAAGCGTCACGTAAAAGATTTGAATGCAAACTAAATTATCATAGGTCGTATAAGTGACGAGTACTCTAAATTGATAACATTGAATGTAATCTATAGTTGTTACATCGTACTTTAGTTCGGGATATCATAATTAAGAGGTATGACATGACGTTCGAGGGAGTTAGGACTACTTTAAATTCGTAAAATCCAACAACTCGTCGAACACGCCATACGAAGTGGCCTCATTATGAAACTCCCTAGTAAATATAGTACTTTGATAAAGCACAACTAATATTTTATAGAGCTCAGATCACAAACTAATGTTTTGGATAAAAAATTGTGTTTATTAAGTTCAAAACGTTTAGAATTACCGTTTTGTATAACTGGCGTTAACTTTCGGTTTTAAACCCGATTTCTCGCGTTTCTTTTGTCATTCTTTTGTATTCAATAGAGAGTTATCAATAAATTGACATTTTTAGAATTTCGGAATCCCTACTGGTGATACAGTACTTTTACTGTCTCACTTCAGACGTGAGCTTTTAAAACATCGTATTTGTCGATCCGTAAATACCCGGAAATGTCGTATTTTATTCGTTAGATAGCTACGTTTTGATCGATTCTTTCCACAGGACGTTCTCGTCATTTTGGAAAGTTCTACTATTTTTATGAGGTTTACAAAAATTAACTTTCAGTCAATGATTTAGTAACTTTTATAAAATAGTTTTTATAAAAAGTATTTATTTGTCGTAAACTTGCGAAATTCATAACTCGTTCGTTATTTAATTGAAAAATTCAGTGATTCTTTTCATTTTGGAATCCTTAAAATTTGTATTATTGTTAAAAATAACTAACCTTTGCTGTTTTTGTAATTTTTATAAAAATGTTTTTATAAAATTTACTTACGACTTCGTTTATTATCGTATAACTCGTTTTTTTACAACGTAACTTTTTCGTTATTAATCCGTTTAACAAGTTTCTTACCTTTTCGGAATCGTCGTGAAATGTATTATCTTATAAAAATATAAAATAAGCATGTCAAAATTCGAATTTGGGACAGAATGTTTATGCTTGTTAGTTAAGTCTCATTTTGATTCTTTTCTTTATACTTTAATTATTTTTGTATTTTACCACAGTCTCATATTCTTATACATTTATAAATCATACAATATATGATGTCTCATTTGTCATAATAGTCCTATGTGTCCAAAGTTACTTATGTCAACAAATCCATTAATCTATTTTTAAACATAACATTTACTTAAAGTTAAACTTAATTTTCTAGTTTTCTCAATAATCATTTTTATATATGAATCAAGTGTGTACAAGTCTTTTTCTTTTCCCATAGGACTTTATTTTAGTGTTTTATTTAACATGATTTAAAGTCCCATAATCCAATATTAAAAATGTCTTATGTATTTCTTTAAAGTTGAAACTATATTATGAAGTTATGAAAAACCCTAATTATCCTCAAAAATCATGTTTACACTCAAAAACCCATTTATACAACATTCTTCTATCATTTTTAACATTGATGTAAATGTTATTATTACACAACTTTATATATAAGTGTGTAAATTGGTCATTTCAAGTATAATTGTCCTGCCATTTTTCTCCATGGATTAAAGAAACTAAATGGTGATTATAAGCTTTTATTTCTTAGAAATATTCATATGCATAATAATGGTAACATTTATAGCAACATAAAGAGTTGAAATGGACCTTAAGAGAATGATGCTGATGATGAACATGTGCATAAAACCCCTATGTTTAGCCACAAAAACCAACTTTGCACTTTATAAACTTCTTACCTTGCTTTCACTCAACCATAGACTTCTTTTTCTTGATCTATAACTGGAAATGGAATAGACCAATGCTTGCAAATACCTTGGAACTTGCTTAGGTATGTGTGTATAGAAGTGTAATGAATGCGGGTTTTGTTAGAATTATACTATCTTTTGTAGGGATTTAGTGTGGGAGGTGTGATCGTGAATGGATGGCCTCATATTGGGCATATTCTACAGAGACGGTGTTTTTTGTGAGCTCTTGTTTCTTCTATAGACGACATAAGTGTTAGGTCGAATTGTATGATGCATTACGCCTTATAGCAAATGTGATTAAGAGTAATAATACTAGTTAATACTAGTCACATAGTATGGAACGCAGCCTAAGGGGTGTTCACTAGGGATGGCCTTAAAAGGTTGCTCAGAGTTCATGGGTCTCAAGAGCATGGTAGGGTAATGTAGGTGCCAGATATAGAGATGGTATTGTGTTGTCCGTTGTTTTGGACTAGTTTGAAGTATGATGCCATTTTCATGTATATCGTTGTGTGTAAAATGTAAGAAGTAATTCGGCAAAAAAATGATATTATATTACTTTTAATACTTTTTGTCAACGATTTTTATGGTATAGTGGGTTATAGAAATGTGGGTAATTTTGTTGACAGCGTAGGAAAGTTTTGTGGTTACGGGAGTGCCTAAAAACGCAGATTTAGATCGCCGAATTTCGGCCCATATGTAAATCTTAGTATCCGATAAAAAATAAAATGAACAAAGTTTATAATTATCCTTAAATTACATTTTATAAACCTGCGTGATCCGTAAAAATTTAATTGGTTTGATGCCCGTTTACATTGAAGCTGATTTTGGGCGTACGCGATTTAACTTAACGTTTAAATTTTTTAAGCAAACACGTTACAATAATAAAATAAAGATGTAATGAAGCTTATTCTGTATCACGAGTGCGCTCGCTGATACGACGTCTGAGAACACAGATATTGGCTGTTTTTTATACTTGACATTGATAAAAAACATTACAATTACAATGACTGATCACTCTTCTTCGGGATCACGAGCTGAGGTATTGTGAATCTTAGTACTATGTCTTATTTGTGAGTATCGTTGTACATTAGATGTTCAACGGATGAGTCGATATGTTATCGTTGTACATTAGATGTTCAACGGATGAGTCGATATGTTATCGTTGTACACTAGATGTTCAACGGATGAGTCGATATGTTATCGTTGTACATTAGATGTTCAACGGATGAGTCGATATGTTATCGTTGTACATTAGATGTTCAACGGATGAGTCGATACTCCCGCCAAATACTCCCGGCAAAAACTCCCGCCCAAAACTCCCGCCAAATACTCCCGCTAAATACTCCCGCCAAAAACTTGCGCCAAAAACTCTTTTATACCATAAAAGCAGATACTATCACAACCACAAACATATCACACACTCTTACCATCACAACCACAAAAAGATGGTGAAGATGGTGCCACATGAAGCTTTTGCGTGTAGGTGTGCAGAAGGAGATGTAGTTCTCCGACAATCGTATAAACCTGAGAGTTACGGTAAACTATACTATGCATGTCCAAAATCAAAGGTAAACAATCACATGTTTTTTATTTGTGTAATATATAAATATTCTGGTTAGTTGTTAAAAGAATTGATTTCTTTACTATTTAACAGCCTCCGAAACATTTTGGATGTGGATTTTTTTTATGGAAAGAGACCCGACTTCGTGAATTGATGAGTTCTTCTGGAGCTCCATCGACTCCAAGTTACTCTGCAGGACATTCAACACCTCCAAGCTATTCTTCAGGACCTTCAACTCCTCCGAGCTATTCTTCAGGACCGTCAACACCTACAAACTATTCTCTAAGATCTTCAAGAAATGGAGAGTGCTCAAACTGCAAACACTTGCGTGGAAAGATAAGTGTACTCAAGGCAACAATGGAAATGCATATGCATCCGGAACAACACACAGTTAATTCGGCTGCACTATTTCACGAAGTTCTCAATGAAATGGAAAAGCTTGATTTGGAGTAGTTTTTCATGTGCAATGTAATTCGTATGATTTCGAGTAGTTTGTCATTTGCAATGTAATTCGTATGTTTAAGTGTCTGTTTGTAAGTCGTTTGTGTTACTAGAAGTGGTATGTATAATATTTACCTAAATGAATGTTTGTTTTTGTGCATCTTGAAAAAGTATACAATACATCATGTTCAACTATAGAAGGGTAGTGCATATCCTAACCGAACTGAGAAAATACGGCATATCGGCATACAAAATACACACTATATTTTTTGTTAGAGTATACGGCATATCGGATCGAAACGAACCTAGAAAACGTAGTTTTTTTATATAAGTATTTATATATTTTATAAGTATCTTTTTAAATGTATAGTTATAAAACATATTTTATAAATAATAATGATTTTAAAGGCAAAATTAATTTTTTTATAAAATAACTTATCCCGGGCGACATGTCGCCCGGGAAACCTGAGCGGGAAAAATTGCCGCCAGGATTTTCGGTGATTTTGTATTCTTAAATTTTAATAAAATGTTTCCCGGGCGACATGTCGCCCGGGAAAAGTGTGGAAAAAAATATTATACATTAATACATATTAATTATCACTAAACACAAAGATTAAACGTGTAAATATTATCCCGGGCGACATGTCGCCCGGGATTATTGAGCGGGAAATTTACCGCCAGGATTTTCGTTGATTATTTTGGTCAAACTGAAAGCAACTTATCCCGGGCGTGTCGCCCGGGAAACTAACCAAATACTTTGACTAAAAAATCTATCAGAATTGATGCCACGTCGGATGAATTTTTGTCGTTTAGCGAGCTTTCCCGGGCGACAAATGTCGCCCGGGAAAAGTTCGTCGCCCGTTCTAAGTTTTCTTGTAGTGATCACTTCACACTCGTAGATGATCGAATCCGTAGTCTTCGTCCTTATGATCTTCTTAATTTAGGGTCTAACCTCAGGCTCGATTGCATATGCTTCGAGAGAGGGAAAATCCCATATTTCTCATGCTATTAAGGAAGTATGAAGAGATGAAATCCACGGAAGAATTGATGGACTTGTAATTTTATAGAAAGATTTATCTTACGTTGATTCTTTTTGTAATTTTCGAGATTATACGAGATTATCGTATGTCATGTTCTGATGAAGATCATCCTCAAAACCCTATCTAATAGCGTGGGCATGTTTTATTATTTTATTAGAAAGTTTATTGATTTCATATTTTATGACAAAGAGCACCCCTCCAAATCATATAAAAAAATGATATTAATCGATAACAAAACGATAATATTGAATAAATCACAGCTAAAAAACGATAATAATCGATAACAACGATCATCCCCGAAACCCTATTTTGGATAAAAATTTCTTGAATTTTGTGGGATCCACACACGTCATAATATAACGAAGTCTGTCGACTGTTAGAGCAGAGTTGTTGGGAAAATATCCAGCGCATGGTATTGCAGATATCATTTTGAGAGAGTCGTTATGATGGTTTACTTACTCAGATTATATTGCATTGGGAAAGTAAGTATCGATGGTTATCGCGTGTATCGCTGAACATCGTAGATTTGATATGTTGATTACCCCGATGCTAATTTACTACTATGATTTCAATTAAATCCATCATTATCCCTGCATGCTATGCACGTGACATTTTCAAATATTTTTTCCTATACGTATGTGATGAGATGTCATTTTATACACTTTTTCGGGATCATTTAACCTTCAAAATAATGCAAATATGCCCAACTATTGTACTTAATCATTTCTTTTTGATGTTTTAGCATTTTGAAGAAAAGCACGTGACTTGAGCTCGATTCAAGAAGAAACTAAACAAAAACACAACACTTCAAGCTTGCGACTTTCATTCTGACGCCTTTACCAAAAGTGTCCAGAAAGTGAAACTTTTACTCAAAGTTGTGACTTCTCATGTTGTGGAGACGGCGTCAAGATTCGCTAGTGACGTCGTCAGGATGCATGGCGACGACGTCAACACGAAGAGTGACGGCGTCACACTAGCCGACAAAGAGAAGCCCATAAAAGATTCGGCGGGCTGACGACGTCAAGAAACCCTAGTGACGCCGTCAGACCCGATTTCCTATATATACAAACCTTATTTTTCATATTTTAGTGTAGAAAACGTGGAGAAAAAGGAGGAACTTTAGTAGCAGGCATATTGGTCGAATTTTAGGGTTTTTGAACCCTTTTGTACTTATTTATACTTCATGTTTAATTGAAGTGAAGTTCTTTTATCATTTTAATCATTCAATATGTTTATGTATTGTTTGATTAATTGTTTTTTGCTTTCAATTAACATGTTTGGCTGTGTTTGCTTATGATTGCATGAAACCTAGTTGTTTAATTTTTTTTATTGCTTCTTGTTAATGGTGTGAGCGTTAGACTTTAAAAAACTAGTTATTTGATCTTCATATCATAGCATAGACATCTAAAGAAACGCGATTAAGTTAGAAGATACCTGTGATTAGATCTTCATATCTAGACCACCTTTGGGTGGATTCTGAGTTAAGTATTTATTGCGCGTGAATTTACTATTGGACGTGAGCGGCGTCTGCTGGTAACCACCGTCTAGGTTGTCACATAGATAGTAGACTTGACCAACTCGCTGCTGAATTAAGGAATACTTGCACATTATATTAACAAGGGTTACGGGCAATACAATCAGAGAAAACAACTAGGGAGTAGTACATGATTAGGTAAACACGTTTGTTTAACCATATGAGTTTTTTCATCAATTTACTTTTCTGCATAATTAAGAGTAGTTTAATTTAGTAGTTTAATCAACCCTCTATTCAAACCTGAGATTTTACTTGCTTTCTAAAAGACTATAAAAACATAAAAGTAATCTTCCCTCAACCTTTAGACCTTAGTAAACATACAATTCGAACCTACCCAAACTTCCCCTAGAGGATGATAATAACCTCCCGAGTCTTATCTATGCTACACTACAACGATTAGGTACTCTGCCTATGAGTTGTAAAACTTTTACGTTGCAACCCACCACATCAGTATCGTACCATTTTCTTTCCCAAAACATGTATTTTTTTCAAACACGTAACAAACAATGACACTCTCAATGAACTTTGAAAGTTTTAATTTTGTGGTTCAAGTGAAAGGCCTTCATCACTCTACGCAACTACCGGAAACATTTACCGGATCCTCTTCTTTAAGAAGGAGGTGTACGGACCACGACGGTCGTTATCTACTCGTGAATATTTTCCTAGTTTGAGGTTCAACTCATTTATCAATCTATTCCATTAACGAAACATTTATTAGATTCAGTTGCCGATTTTCTTGATGTGAGGTTCCAGATTAACAATGTTTATGTGCATCGCAGGGCCTTCATCACTCTACCTTGTTATCTAAACATTTTGTTGTCTATTCTTCTTAACATTTAGGTTTATTCTAGCTTACCTTCTTTTGTATGCACGAAATTAGCGATGCATTACATTTCAACTATCATAGTTTGGTTAAGTTGATCTTTTTTATATTTCGATTGTAAGCACAAACTACCAAGATATTATATCTAAAAGATCATTGTTTGGTTTCATTTATTTTTATTCATATTTAATGATAATCATGAATCGAGAGAGGAATGTATGAGCAATAGAACTAGGTAATTAATAGAAATAAAGAAAGAGATAAAGGTATGATGATCGTTGTTGATATGCTTGTAGTTATAACATCAAAATGCGTAAAGACTAGGTTAATTTAAAACACACACAAAGATTCATTACAAAAACGATTACATGATCGTCGACCTAAGAGTAAGGATCGTAAATCCTCTTTGTTTGTTATGTTATTTGCTCCTTCGACATTGCAATTTTTTTGTTTCAAAAATCTATTGCTTTGATCATGTCTTGTATATCATCTTCATCTTTTTGGTTGTTTAGTTTCGAACACTTGATTAAGGAGTCATATTTTTCAATCAAAGACAAATATGTGCCATATTTTCATTTCTTGCACTTCTCCCAAACTTATTGTGATACACATGTGTATGGGCAAATCTTTGTCGTTGGTGTTGATAATGGCGATGGACTTCTTGGTGAAAATGATGGGGTAGGAAATCTTGGTCGTTTGTTTTTTTGTTGGAGAAAGATGACGACGCGAGGCTTGAACTTTGTTAATGGATGACGATAACTTTTAAAAGTGTAACGGTTTGTTGGTTATATACTGGCACGGAGTTAACGTACTGCTGTGACCAAAATGAGATTCGACTGATTTTGCCCTCAAACTGGCATGTCGAAAAGACACGATGTTAAACAAAAAATATCGTAAACAACAAAAATTAATAATGATGAAAATAAATTTTATTAATTAAAAAAATATACATTCAGTCCACATAAAATACATCTTAATTGTGGCTATGCATTGTGATGCGGCGGATTGCAACATCGAAGTTTTACAATCCTCCTAGACCGAGTAACTAATCGTTGTAGTATAGTATAGGCAAGACTCAGAGGATTGATCGTTCTCTAAGGGAATAGTGAGATAAGTTAGAATTGTATGTCACCAAAATCTAAGGGTTGGAAGAAGAGTATTTTTGTGTTTTTATGTTTTTTAGAATGCAAGTAAAATATATGTTGAGAGAGGTGATTTTAACTAAACTAAACTACTCATAATTATGTAAGAAAAGTAAAATTGGTGGGAACTCGTATAGGTAAATAAATGTCCTCACTTAATCATGCACTACTCCCTAATTGATCTATCTATCATATTGTTTTGTCACCCTCGTTAGTGTAATGTGAAGTATTCCCCTAATTCGATTGCGAGTTGGTCAGAAACGCATCTACGTGACCACCTAAGTAAGGGCTCCTGAAAACGATTCTCCTACCCAATAGTGATGTGGATCGTTAACGGCCGAACAACAAACAAATTAAAAAAACAATTTTATCGATAAAACTCGATCAAAGCAAAAGCTTTTATTATTATCAAAACTCAAAAGATATCCATACAAAGAAAAAGACCCACTATTTATAGGAAAACTAGAATCAATCTAAATAAAGATTGATTTGACTTTCCTTTTTCTAAATTTATAATTGATTAGAAATTGATACTTTCCTAACCAAAGTTTATTGTCAAACAAGAAACATAAATAAAAAAAAGTAAATATTTTGACTTTCACTAATCTGCATCATCCTCCCTCACTTGAAAAAACCCGTCCTCGAGTTTGCCTCACTCGTCCCTTGTACTCGTAGCATCCAAATTTGTATCCCCTGCATCAAATTCCATTTTTTTATAACGACTCGACCTCGAACCTTGATCGTCTTAAAACCTAATTTATCGACCATGGGTGGAGCTTTTAAATACCATTCTTGATATTTTTTACAAATCAGATGTTTGAATGAACTTTGGCTAACCTTGATAATAATACTTTTTCCGAACGACATCAACTCGTGTGATTTTGTATTGATGTTTTTTTCAAAATCAACACTTAAATACTTTGGATCATTGAAGAACAAAGATCATTAGCCACAACTACAACGTCTTCTATGCTGTCTTCTTCTCCACCAAATCTTCCTTTCCCAACAAATCCTTCTTCCTCCTCAATGACATCTTCAATATCAGTATCATAAACCGGCATCGATTCTTCTTCTTCATTATCGGTGTCATAAACAGGACATGATTCATCTTCCACAAACATGATAGGTTCTTTTTTAAAACTTGGATATTTGTTAACAATTGGATACTCCTCTTCCTCATCCCTCATAGCCTAGATAATGGGTTCTGATTCGGTTTTCTTTGTCAACAAAGGGTTATCATAGTGGTCATCATGAAACCCAAGGTTTCCTCCGCCAAAAGGATTGACGTCCTCTGACCCATCGTCTCAGACGTTGGACTCAGTTTACGCCTCTTTTGCCGGCGAGTCCTGCTGTAACTGTGGGAACTCAAGTTCTTGAATCCGTTGCTTAAGGCTTGCGATCTTCACATCATGTGGATCTGGTTCGTTGCCTCGTCCGACGAATCTACAAATTAGATGCTCTTTACGATTTCGTTAGACCATTAGTACCATAGCTCTGATACCAAATGATGCGGATCGTTAACGGCCGAACAACAAACGAATTAAAAGAATAATTTTATCGATAGAACTCGATCAAAACAAAACTTTTATTATTATCAAAACTCAAAAGATATCCATACAAAGAAAAAGATCCACTATTTATAGGAAAACTAGAATCAATCTAAATAAAGATTGATTTGACTTTCATTTTCCTAAATTTATAATTGATTAGAAATTGATACTTTCCTAACCAAAGTTTATTGTCAAACAAGAAACATAAATAAAAAAAGTAAATATTTTGACTTTCACTAATCTGCATCAAATAGTTAAATCACGCGCATTAAATACTTATCTATTTATCTTACCAAAACGGCTTCATTTAATTAGTTATGTTTCACTAGATGTCTATGCTAATGTAATTTCTTATAGCTAGTTTTTTAATGCCTAACTTGCACACCGCTAACAAGAAACAATAGATCAAACTTCACAATTATGTTTTATGCAATTATAAGCAAACACAATTAAATTTAGCCTAACATGTTAACAAAAAGAAAAGAAAAACAATTAATCAAACAATACATAGACATATTTGAATGATTAATGATTGCGTTACTTAATTCAATTCAACATGTGAGTATATGAGTAACAAGTGCATAAAAAGTCCAAAAAATCGTATATGAGATCAGCTCTAAAACTCTCCAACGTTTCACACACGAATTATGAAAATAATGGGTTTGTATATATAGTAAACAGCGTGTGACGGCATCGGGTTATAGTTGTGACGCCGTCACCACGTCGATCCCAAACTATGGTTTCTTCCACCGCCATACTTGTGACTTCGTCACAAGGGTTTGTGATGTCGCCGCCTTGATCTCGTGACGCCGTCATGAGTTTTTGGTGACGCCGTCTCCACACATCGAGTCATCACAAAACTTGATAAAAACTTTAGTTTCTAGGCATTTATGGTGACTCTGTGTCGATGGTGGTAACAAAGCTGAAAAGTTGTATTTTTGACTTGTTTCTTCCCGAATCGAGCCCAAGTCTCATGTGTTCTATCCAAGTGCTTTCCAAATGCTAATTACACAAAAAAAGATTTAGTGCAATAATAGAGCATATTTGCATGATATTGAGGGTTAAATGACCACGAAAAAGTGTATAAAATAACACCTCATCACATTGACTCCAAATAAGACTTGAACTATATTAATACACCTATTTGATAGAAAATACACTAAATTTGTGATTGATCATTGAATCCTAAGAAGACTTGAAAATCATGTGATCAATATCCTTTTTAAACACGTTACATAACATAGATGAAAACTACCAAAACCACATTACGAATAATTGTAAGGGTGGGGATCATTTGAAACATTTTTCTTATAAACCATATTATTCCAAGGAATGGAGATGGGGAACAAAACCCTAATATTCTTTAACTACATCAAGGAACGTGGGCGTGTGTGTAGATCCTGTCGTAAACCTTAATTTTCTTCACGTGATAAGAGGCGGTGGTTACGACCATATTAAACAATGGTCGTGTCCACTTCACCCCATGAAAAGTGATTAAGGTAAACATCCCGAGGCCTCACGACGTAAAGTGGTAAAGACCTCGAGGTGTTGTGTTGGATGCATGTCCAACCAGGCGTAAAGTGATGAAGTCCTAGTTTGAGGCCATAACATATCCAAATATATATTTTTATGCATATTTAAAGAATGCTAATAAAAATGTGTATGAAGATTGGCATAAGTGCTATTATTTGGCCAACGTATAGAGAGAATATTTGTATGAAAAAATAAAAACCCAAAAGCAGAGAGTGAATTGTATAGGAAAATTTGCTATCGCAAATGACATCGATATATCGGGTTTATCAAAATAAGGTGACGTTTTGTGGCAGTACCTATTGTACTGCATCAATTATTATCTTACTGATTATGTTCTAAACGTGTCATTTACATATCGCATGACATCGTTGAAACTATAGCGATAGATTTTATTAAAAGATTTGTCAGCTTCAAGTTTCAAATACATGATATGATACTCTTAATATTGTTTATTTTGAAACATAAATAGTAAAAAAAAATACATTTACGAAGCACTAGAAAGAAAATGCATAATAAAACACCTTTCTATCAAATTTCCCTATGTGGATTACAAGCTACACATCATAGGTGGCCAAAATTTACCTAAGCCGATAATTAAATTTCCATACCCCAAAAGGGAAGTCTTAATTTAACATTTTCCGTACGTAGTATGAAACTGATCTACATCACCTCATACCAACTCTCGAAAGAGTCTTTGGTATCTTTCGAAGAACACAAAATGTTAGATACAACTTGCATGGAAATTAAATTATTAGCATAACCACTTGACATGCACATATCCTCAATTGATCGACATCTTTTATGTAAATAAAATATGATTGGGCATCTAAGTTGAAAAAAATAATACTCTGTGAAAATTACAAATAGGGTAAACTGGAAAATGACACATCTGACATTGAGAATGTTTGACTTTTGGTTAGACGTAATATTTGGTGTCACATATTGAACACGTCTTGAATTCATGGATTTAGATTCCGGTGTCCGGACCCACTTCCGCATGTGTAGGAAATTAGGATAATGTTGTAGTAACAAGAAAAAAACCCGCACGTTGCGGCGGGGCTAATTTTTTCCCGAATATTCTTTTTTAGGTTTCGGGGGGTTTTCTTTTTGGGCGATGCGTTATACGGGGCTAATTTTGTAAATTTTTTTGAGGCTAATTTTTTCCCGAATATTCTCCTTTTTTGGGACGTTTTTGTAAATTTTTTTACGGGAATTTTTGTGTAAGAAAATCGTAAATAGTTAAAAGGTGAGGGTCCGTTTTGTATTTTTTTTTACTTTGGGCCAGATTTTAGGCTATTTTTTGGTTTTTTTTTTGCTAATTTTTTCCCGGATATTTCCTCTTTTTGTATGATTCGGGAATTTTTTTTTTTGCGTTGGGACGGGTTAATTTTTTCCCGAATATTTTCTTTTTTTTGGACGGTTTGATATCTTTTTATTTGGGCCGATGAATGTAAAAAAGTTGTGAACAATAAAAACTTGACGTGTTTTTTTTGTTAATTTTTTGCTATAAGCGGGAATTTTTTTGTGTAAGAAAATCCGTAATAGTTAAAAGTTGAGGGACCGTTTGTATTTTTTTTTTTACTTTGTTGGGCCAGATTTTCATGTTAAATTTTTGGACTAGTTTTTTTTTTTTACTTTGGAGCCGAAAATACAATTTTATGCGAATTTTAGGCTAGTTTTGTCGACAAATGTGTATATTAGTAATCTATTTTTTATATGGCTTTATGTTGTCCTCATTTTAAAGTGTTTTTTTTTTAGATACAACTTGCATGGAAATTAAATTATTAGCATAACCACTTGACATGCACATATCCTCAATTGATCGACATCTTTTTATGTTAAAAAATATGATTGGGCATATAAGTTGAAAAAATAATACTCTGTGATAATTACGAAATAGGGGTAAAATGGAAAATGACACATCTGACTTTGAGAAGTTGACTTTTGGTTAGACGTAATATTTGGTGTCACATATTGATCACGTCTTGAATTCATGGTCTCAGATTCCGGTGTCCGGACCCACTTCCGCCTGTGTAGGAAATTAGGATAATGTTGTAGTAATTGTGTTTGTTAAATTTATTACCGAGTTATAAATATTTTGTTAAAAAGGAAAATACGTAGGTCTTTGATGGTTCTAGGAGTGTACTTTATTAGGCTTATACCTTTTTATCTCAGCGTCAACTTAGCTTTTTTCATATAAGACTAAATACATGACTAGATACCCGTGGTAAGATGGCCGTAGTAAAAAAAAATAACCCACAAAAATAAATTGAGAAGAAACTCTCACACACATACACAAACACTTTCATTTCCTTTGATCGTCAGGCGACCGTCTTCGTAAGAGGAGACGTAGTCGATCCATTACGATCGGTCTTACACTTCTCATTTTAGATGAATATCTCTTGTCATTTTATATTTAAGTTTTTAACAACAACATTATTGTTTAGTTACATGGTTTCAAGACATGTAGTTAAGTTAAATAAATTTTAGTAAATTATATATTAATATCAAGTGACTTTATATCTAAATATATTACTAGTAATAATTAATGTAAACATAAGCAAAACTTATATGATTGTTGTTAGCAAATTCAATTTTTTTATATCTAAAAACTCAAAGT
>BQNB010010981.1:44120-78101 GCA_026074375.1 Tanacetum coccineum
GTGAAGAAAAAGCATCTTGAGTATGCTAATCGTGAAGAAGTTTGTAACAAAGACAAACCAAGACTAACACACTCAAAATGCTAACAAACCTTTCCTCCTTTAATTTATTTATATATTTCTTTTATGTTTCTTCGTTCGTCTATGTGGGACAAACCGAAACTCATTTCTTACTGCTTGCACTTTTGTTTCAATTGCCTTGATTCTTAATTAATCAGAAATCTCCATATCTCACATTTTAAGCTCGTCAACTACGGCCAAGTCCAAACCTCAACCCCAACACCTACTTCTCAATTTCAAATTACACTTCGATTCGTCTTTGGTCTAGAATACGCAAACAATTATGACAATTTCACATTTTCAAACATCCTTTCTTTTTCTTTATAGGGTTAAACAGCGGATTTGATTTTTAAGAAACGATAATAAAGCATATAATTTTCATCTAATTGAATTTGTTATGTATCCGCTATAAATTTAGCTCCTTGATATATAGACACCAAAACCATTTAAGAATTTAAGAATATGTATTTTCATGAATTGTGGGAACTTGTATTAACCCTGCAAACAAGTCTTGGAACTGCAATCAATCATGTACAACAATGACCACTGCACATAAGTGATAATTTCAAACCTTATTCACATACCAACATATATTAATATCACATGAGATGAATATAGTCATATACATATACTTCAACAAAGAAAGCTTTAGACAACATGAATAGTTAGCAAGTCAAATATGATTAATAAGGTTACTATGGATAATTTTCAAATCCCAAGCATTCATAGTTTTGCAATTTACTAGGATTCTGCAACTATTAATATGACAAATCGGCTATCAAAGGGTAAACGATAAAGGGATTGAGTTATATATGAACGGAAAACGTTAGATCATGAAAACAAGGTTTAGTGAACAGAAAAACGAAAAATAAAAGTAAACCAAACTACATAGTAAAAATGACTATCAGACTTATTAACCCTTTCCATATACACTACAACATTTGCCACTATCCCCAGGGACAAATCCGGGGTTTCCCGGGCGACTTGTCGCTTTGGGGAGAGCTTCTATCCGGGCGACATCATGTCGCACGGGATAAGTGAGCTCGAATGGAGATACCTTCCGAGCGACAAAGACGGCCCCACTTAGTTTCAGTTCAAACAATAAGTGCCAACGGTGGAAGATTTTCCCGGTCGAAAACTGTCGCCCGAGAACTAAAAATTTAATTAATTATTTGGCATTAATTCCCGGAGACATCTAGGCACAGGGTAATGTTTCAAAATAAATTTTATTAATTATTAATATTTGCTGTAATCATGGGCGACATGCTCGCCCTCGAGAAAAATATTTTTAAGAATAAATTTATTTTATATTAATTAATTTTGAATCATGGGCGTCCTTGTCGCCCGGGAAAGTTTTTAAATAATTTTTCTTTATAATTATTTATTTAGAATCCGGGAAAGTTATTTAAATAATTTTTTTAAATGTATCCGAGCGACATGGACGCCCGGGGAAAGTTTTTTAATAAATTTTTTTTAAATGTTTCACGGGCGAATGTCGCCGGGAAAGGTCTGTCAATTTATTTTTGGTTCAGCTGACTAGCAGGCGATTTCCATGATTTTTTCGGGAAAATCTACCAAAAACTCAAATCATGTATAAACCTAATAGAATCTACCAAATACTTAATACTTGTCACAAAAACCTACAATACGAATCAATTACGCTATTTGTATAATAAAGCTAAATTACGTCCAAAAATCAGATAAAACACAATATAATCTACAAATCGGGTGACGAAGTCACAAAACTTCCATTATCAGCAAGATATCAAGTCAATATTCACCTAGATAACTCATGTTCTAAATACGGGGGACAATAATATTACATAAGGGTCGCCTAATATTATACTTCTCAAGAACAAACATAACTATACTTACCTAACATCCCCTAACTATCAAGTCCTCATCCTCCTCATCCTCCGTCGCAGTCCTCATCATTCATGGATCATCTTCCCGCACCCGTCCACTCACGCTGCCAACACCCACCGTAGACTCAGGCTTGTGACTCTCAAGCTGCGTAAAGACTATCTGAGAATAAACTTGTCGTATTATACTAAATAACCTCTTGAAACATGTTTCACTTGTTTCGTTGGGCCGCTTCTCCCTCTTTTTGAGCCCTAGACGATATTGGTGGACGTGCGTGCCTTTGAGTTGGGGGAGGAATGATCATGCCTTTGTTTCCTGGCAAAAACCGTCCAACAACGGGAATGTGCCCCGGCATGCTTGCCTCGTGAACATAAGGCCTATTGATCCCATCCTACAGTGTAGGGCACAATACTAGTGGTCTCGGGTTGTGTAAGCCTAGACCCACCGGAGCCTCAACATCTACTCCCTATGTAGTAATAAAACACAAGATAGTTAATATTTAGTCGGGTTAATACATTATTTTCTCGACAAATAATTAAAGTGCGTTGTTTGAAACCAAAACTTTCATAAAGAGCTTTGTACCTCGGGGTTCAAGAATTCGCCGCCAATACAGTATTGTCAAGAAAGAAGGGGGTAGTGGATCTGCGACGGGTACCTTCTATATTTTGATGTGGTGCTCCATCGGCACATTCTAAAGCGTATATAAGAGATACAAATTAAAAACGATACAAATCATAATACATACACAAAGCATTATATATTATATATATACTATATTATTATATATGATTTGAATATATATAAAATTAAGAGTCTTGTTATATATAATATTTATATATATATATGTATGTATATAATGTATCGTTTGTAATTAATTATAATGGTTATTACATGCATATCTCGAGAGGGCGGCAAGTAGACCGGGAGTCCCTGTCGGCATACGTCCTTGCTCTCTTGCCCTGTTTATGTTTATTTTGGTCAGCCCGGGAAACAGTTATTGGGATTCATTCCAAAATGCAAGATGTGCTACAAATCTACCTCAGATATGTTTCGAGGGGACGTCCGCATCGATGCGATCCAGGTCATAAAGTCCCGTTCCTCTTCAGGAACACCAATATCTTTCTTGAGAGCTGCCTTCTTGCCAAATTGCAGATCTTTCTGTAGGTTGCTGCTGGATTGCTACGCATAGAGTTGTGGCCAGCTGATAGGATTTCCCATGTGGGGACGCAAGTCAAAATGCGGTATCAGTCATATTAACAACAAAAGCACTGACGTTAGAGATCATTTTTATCTATTTATCTAAATTATATTTATTTACTTTATATGATTTAAATATAGTTATACATATTTGATTAAATATAAAATATTGAAATGGTCATGGATCCGATAATGAAATAAAAATCAAATGGATAATGAAATAATCTACCCCAATATTTGCCATCGTACCACCCGGCCTTTCAACTCCGGCTCGCATTTGGCGCAAGAAGGGTAGTGCAAGGGCAACTCTAACGAGCTCCCGAGGTTGTTGGCCTCAATGAGCCGATTATGGTTCTATACGAGAGGCATGAGGGTCATCATCGGTCGTCATAACCGTAAAACCATGATCGGGTCGGGGCCACTTTTTATCCGTGATTGGCCTTTAACCCGAGGTTCCGGGTGGGTCTCCTGGGGGTATGCAGGCATGCCGCTTCTCCTGCACCCAAGTGGGCTTTCGGGTGCCCTTACCTGCAAAATCAAGTGAGTGATAAAGTCATAAAAATTCAACGCAAGCAATTCAATGTATCCAAAGTTTATGCTTGTTGATTACAAATAATCCAGAAAATCTCTTACTCGATTGAGCCTAAGGCATCACCCACAGCCTGGTGGGTACCTCGATATGGAGGGGGTATCGATAATCACCGCCACCCGTCACCAGCCGTGACCCCGTGCTGAATCTGATGACATCTGTACAAGTAAAACCAAATTATGTGTTTAAAGACTATTCGTAGGAGTTAATAGAAGAAAACACTGTCGAATATCTATCTAAATAGTAACCAATTATACGCATTCATATCCTAAATTAGCACCAAACATTCAAAAGCAGTCCCCAACAGGGGACTTTCCCGAAATTAATTTTATTAAATTAATTATCGGAGGTGTTTTTCCTATGGATGATTACAAATTTGACGGGGATTTTTCAAAATTAATCATAAAATACTAAAACATTCATAAAGGGTTCATAAAAAATAAATACTAAACGCAATTATTTAATTTATAACAAATAATAAAACATACAATTTTATCAAATAAGCTGTCAAGGAGTGTTGGATTTGCATCATTTACAATGTCAAGGATGTTAGTGTTTGAAGTTTGAATTTTAACCAGTGTCAAGGCAGTGTTTTTAGGATTTGCATTTTACAGCAAACTAATAACTATAAATATTCCCAGACGATATGTCGCCGGGGATACCAAAAGGATAAAAAAAATGTTACAATATACCTTTTGCTTTCTATCAGGCTCTGTTCTGGCCCATCGGCTCGTTAGGCGGCTTCGGTCTCGGAGAATGCTTACTGTGTCACTGTCACGTTTAAAAAAAAATTAACACAATTTAAAATTAACAACTTATTCTAATACAGCTTATTAGAAAACTTCCATAACCCAATTTTTGAATTATAGTATAAACAAAATTTAATAAAAAAACAATAAGCGTGTTCTATTAACAAATAAAGATTTCAAACACCGCTAACAATTAGAGGGTCTTGAATAAATAGTAAGTGCGAAGAGATATCAGTTAATTTATGTAGAGGGTTATGAAACGATTATGGTTTGAGAGGTGGTGGAGGGGTGTGGTGGCAAGGTAAATGCTGCCCGTGTGCTCGTTGTGAGTTCCGCGGTGTGTGAGTGGTGGTGGTTATGTGGTGAGGTGGTGGAGAGGGTGGTGGGGGGTTCTGTGGTGGTCTGGTGCGGAGGTGGTGGTGGGTGAGAGGTGGTGGTGTGCTGGTAAAATCGACAAGTGAGTTTTTTTTATGTTTTTTCGTTTTGTGGTGCTTTGTAAAACTCAGATTGCTTTTTGGTACCAGATTAATCCAGGGCGACATTCCGGGCGACATGTCACCCGGGAAAACTACAAACTTTTTTGTCGTTTAGCGCAAAAAATGGCGGCCATAACACGAAAAATTTTGGTGGGGCCTTTTTGTAGCAAATTATAAAAACGTTTCCGTGCGGACTTGTCGCCTCGGGAAAGAGGTTTATTAAAAAATTATAAAGTTTTATTAATATATCAAAATTATAAATTTTACAAAAACTTTTCCCGCCGGGAAAAGGTTTATTAAAAAATTATGAAGTTTTATAAATATATCAAAATTATAATTGTTTTGGCTAAAAAGTGTTCTCGGGGCGACATCTGTCGCCCGGGAAAGCGTTTATTAAAAAATTATAATTTTTACCAAATGTTTTCCAGGGCGACATGTCGCCCGGGAAAAGGTTTATTAAAAAGTTATAAAGTTTTATAAATATATCAAAACTATAATTTTAAATAAAGTTTTATTTAAAATTATTTTTTATAAAATATATAATTATTATTTACAATTATTTTTTAAAAATTATACACTTTTATAATAATTAAAAACTATATATTTTTAATAAACTTTTGAAACATATTTAATAAACTTTTGAAATATTTTAAAAAAAATATAGACTTTTAGATGTTGTCGTTGTACATTAGATGTTTAACGGATGAGTCGATGTATTATCGTTGTACATTAGATGTTTAACGTATGAGTTGATGTGTTTTCGTTGTACATTAGACGTTCAACGGATGACTCGATATCTTATCGTTTTACATTAGACGTTGAACGGACGACGTCAATGTGCTTCATCGATGTACACTTAGACGTTCAACGGATGACTCAGATAGTGTATCGTTTTATGTTACATTTGACGTTAAACGGATGAAGTCGTGTGTTATCGTTGTACATTATGGAACGTATCATCAGATGACTTCGACTATGTTATCGTTTGTACATTAGACGTTCACGGATGACTCGATTTTTTATCGTTGTACAGTAGACGTTACAAACGGTCTATGATTCGATGTTGAGTCTATCGTTGTACATTAAGAAGTTCAACGGTATGACTGATTATGTTATGGTTGATACATTAGCGTTTTCAAGGGATGATCTGATATGTTGTCGTTGTAACATTAGACGCTCAACGGATTAGTCGATGTGTTATCATTGTACATTAGAGTTCAAACGGATTACTCGATATGTTATGCTGTATATTAGACGTTCATCGAGATGACTCGATATGTTATCTATTGTTCAGTAGACATTAAATGGATGACTCGATTTGTTATCGTTGTACATTAGACGTTCTAAAAGGATGACTCGAATGTTAGTTGTCTTGTTTCATTAGACACGTTCAAGTAATTGAGTTCAATTGTGTTTATCGTTGTACATTAGACGTTCAACGGATGACTCGATATGTTATCGTTGTACATTAGACGTTCAACGGATGACTCGATATGTTATCGTTGTACATTAGACGTTAAACGGATGACTCGATATGTTGTCGTTGTACATTAGACGTTCAACGGATGAGTCGATGTGTTATCGTTGTACATTAGACGTTCAAAGGATGACTCGATATGTTATCGTTGTAATTGAACATTCATCGGATGACTCGATATGTTCACTCGTTGATAATTAGTCTTCAACGGATGAGTCGATGTGTTGTCGTTGTACATTAGACGTTCAACGGATGAGTCAATGTGTTATCGTTGTACATTAGACGTTCAACGGGAGACTAGATTGTGTACTTCGTTGTACAACATTAGACGTTCAACGGATGACTCGATATGTTATCGTTGTACATTAGACGTTCAACGGATGAGTCGATGTGTTATTGTTGTACATTAGACGTTCAACGGATGACTCGATATGTTGTCGTTGTACATTAGACGTTCAACGGATGACTCGATGTGTTATCGTTGTACATTAGACGTTCAACGGATGACTCGATATGTTATCGTTGTACATTAGATGTTCAACGGATGAGTCGATGTGTTGTCGTTGTACATTAGACGTTCAACGGATGAGTCAATGTGTTATCGTTGTACATTAGACGTTCAACGGATGAGTCAATGTGTTGTCGTTGTACATTAGACGTTCAACGGATGACTCAATGTGTTATCGTTGTACATTAGACGTTCAACGGATGACTCGATATGTTATCGTTGTACATTAGACGTTAAACGGATGACTCGATATGTTGTCGTTGTACATTAGACGTTCAACGGATGAGTCGATGTGTTATCGTTGTACATTAGACGTTCAACGGATGAGTCGATATGTTATTGTTGTACATTAGACGTTCAACGGATGACTGGATATGATGTCGTTGTACATTAGACGTTCAACGGATGACTCGGTGTGTTGTCGTTGTACATTAGACGTTCAACGTATGAGTCAATGTGTTATCGTTGTGCATTAGACGTTCAACGTATGAGTCAATGTGTTATCGTTGTGCATTAGACGTTCAACGTATGAGTCAATGTGTTATCGTTGTACATTAGACGTTCAACGGATGAGTCAATGTGTTGTCGTTGTACATTAGACGTTCAACGGATGACTCAATGTGTTATCGTTGTACATTAGACGTTCAACGACTCCAATTTATTCTCCACTTTCGGATGTAATTTTTTTTATGGAAAGAGGAACGAGTCCGTTTACTGGTTGGTTCTCCTGGAGCTTCAACGACTCCAATTTATTCTCCAGGATCATCATCGACTCCAATTTATTCTCCAGGAGCTTCAACGACTCTAATTTATTCTCCAGGATCATCATCGACTCCAATTTATTCTCCAGGAGCTTCAAGAGATGCAGAGTGCTCAAACTGCAAGCACTTGCTTGATAAGATAACGGTACTCGAGGCAATGGTAGAAATGTATAAAAATCCGGAACAAAACACACTTAATTCAGCTGCACTACTTCACGAAGTTTACAATGACATGGGAAAACTTGATTTGGAGTAGTTTGTCATTTGGAATGTAATTCGTATGCTTTAAGTGTCTGTTTGTAAGTCTCGTATGATTATCAGTCTAATATGTTTAAGTGTCTGTTTGTAACTCACGTATGATTATCGGTCTTAGACCTCGTTTGTGTTACTACAAGTGGTATGTATAATATTTAACTAAATGAATGTTTGTTTTTGTGTTACTTGGCGAATGTGCATCTTGAAAAAGAATACGGTATATCATGTTCAACTATAGAAGGGTAGTGCATATCCTGACCGAACCGAGAAAACAGAGTGTTTTTCTTATATAGTTATTATTTATCAAATATATAATTATTATTTTATAAATAATAATATATAATTATAAAATATATTCTATAAATAATAATGATTTACAAGCTGAATTAAATTTTTTAATAAAATGTTTTCCGGGCGACATGTCGCCCGGGAAAGATTTTATAAAAAAAATTATACATTTTTATATATATTAAAAACTGTATAATTTATTATTAAAAACTTTCCCGGGAGACATGTCGCCCGGGAAAATGTTTATTAAAAAATTATAATTTTTACCAAAATTTTCCCGGGCGACATGTCGCCCGGGATAGGTTTTACTAAAAAAAATATACAGTTTATATATATTAAAAACTGTATAATTTATTATTAAAAACTTTCCCGGGCGACATGTTGCCCGGGATAACTTAAAACATGATAATTAACACTAATCAGAACCCTTAAACATTCACGTGAATTAATTTTTTTAATAAAATCCTTTCCGGGCGACATGTCGCCCGGGAAAGATGAGCGGGAAAAATTGCCGCCAAAATTTTCGTTGATTTTTTGGTTAAATTTTAACCAACTTATCCCGGGCGACATGTCGCCCGGGAAACCTCTTCGAAGTTTGACTAAAAAGTCTATCAGAATTTGTGCCACGTTGGACAAAATTTTGTCGTTTAGTGACCTTTCCCGGGCGACAAATGTCGTCCGGGAAAACTTCGTCACCTGTTCTACTTTTTCTTGTAGTGCGTGTCATTAATGAAGAGTTGTAACTATTTAAAAGTCAATGACTTTTTATGAAAAGATACAACGTTTTCATGCCAACCAACTTTTCAACCGTATGTTTATATATGTTTATATATAACTGACTTTGGTCTTAGATAAAAGAGAGATGGAAACAATATTTTTTATATGAACAATATCAAAACAACACATATAATCTTCTTCATGTTTTTGCTCTAATTCTTGTGCTTAGAATTTGAGTGTTTTCTTGTCTTATCTCAATACGAATTTCGTGTAACCCAAGGCACCGAATAGGGTCGAAATATTGTATTCGGAAAGTGAACTATACACGATTCAAGAATTTATCCGGCAATCTTTGATTATCATGACCCGAATACCAACACTTTGCTGGAGTAGAGCTCGACAGCCACCGTACCTTTTCCGAATACAACATCCCTTGTAGGTCCATCATTGATCTTGTGGTACAACGTATAGGAAAGATAAAAATATATGTTGGCGACTCCCCCTGTCTTACGACCCTTCTGTTACTCGATTCCCGCACCACCATTCAGAGAGTGAAAGCCTTGTTTCGTTACAAGACAGGTTTCTCTTCTTTTTACCAACTAAGGCTGGTATACGCTGGACGCGAGCTTCAGGGCAGCCGCACCCTTGCCTACTACTACAATCTAAGGAAGAAAGAAGCTGTTACTCCAATCAAGGATCAAGGTCAATGTGGTAAGTCATCTTAGATTCCGATTTATAGCAGAAAACCATCTTTTTGCTACCGTCCACCTTACTTACTGTTCTATAATCAACAGGAAGCTGCTGGGCATTTTCGACAATCGCTGCTACTGAAGGAATAACTCAACTTACCACTGGGAAACTGATTTCCCTATCGGAGCAGGAGTTGGTGGACTGTGACCGGAGTGGTGAAGACCAAGGTTGCGGAGGCGGGTACATGGATGGTGGATTTACCTTTATTGTCAAAAACAAAGGCATCAACACTGAAGCAGCGTACCCTTACAAGGCAGAAGATGCAACATGCAACACAAAAGAGGAATCTGTACATGTTAACAGCGAGTCAGCACTTTTGAAAGCCGTGGCTATGCAGCCTGTTTCTGTTGCTATTGATGCTGGAGAGTCTGACTTCCAGTTTTACTCCAGTGGCGTCTTTAATGGAACTTGTGGAACTATGTTGGACCATGGTGTCACAGCAGTTGGGTACGGAACAAGTGATGATGGTGTCAAGTACTGGCTCGTGAAGAACTCATGGGGTACAAGTTGGGGTGAAGAGGGATACATCAGGATGGAGAGGGACGTTGAAGCTAAGGAGGGGCTATGTGGCATTGCTATGATGGCTTCTTATCCGACTGCTTAACATAGGGCCTGAGACCGGGTTACTAAGTATAAATCTATGTAAAATCAACCTTCCAATATCTTGTTAATATGTCTCCATTTGTGTCATGAAAGTCCAAAAAATGATGTATAGAATTTGGTGCAATTATATGTAAATTAATGCTTAATTATTAAGACCTTTGCTAAAATTCTGGAGATATTTGAGAGTTGTCCTTAAAACTGCTTTATATAATTGCAATATCAAGAAGTATGTACATGACATTATGAATTGGCTTTCGACGATACAAGTATCGTCATAGATTTAAAAGTGTCGTCATGCATTTTGAAGTGTGGTTAAGAAAATGTCACTAACTAAAGTGGTCGAGGTGTTTTACCTACATAGAGAAGCAGTCACTAGCAGAGGTCATAGGCGTTCTTCATTTGTTCATTGAACTTAGAGTTCTGTTCTGAGTTGCATTTCTGCGAAGAAGTTTTGGCATTGCATAAAGAAAATAATCACTCCTTATATGTGAAGATGTCAATGTCTCTTTGTATCTTAAAGTATCCCTCTTCACCCCAATCCGCGCCCCATGAGTTCTTTACAAGCTAGTACTTCATGCCATCATCCGTGGTTCTGTTGTTGTCCCTAGTATAGTCGATACCAGTTGCAAATTTACTAAATAATAATGTGTATATATCGTCTAACTACTGAACATCATATGTACATGCGTTTATATAGATTCACAGGCGAACCATTGTGTCTGTTCGGTATAAACATAACCGAATTGACTAACTAACTAACTTCCATAACTACCTTTAACCGAATGACGGTTATAAACTATCTACCTAACAAGTTTAGCCCTTGGGCTTTTGTTTATTACATAAGTAGCAGGAGCAATGTCGAGATTATGTCCACATTCTCCTCCTTAATCTTGATCGTTGCTTCGTCCTAGATCTTGAACTCCGAGCATTTGTCGCATGGTGATAAACTTTAGTCTTGATAAAGGTTTAGTTAATATATCTGCTCTTTGTAGTTCTCCACTGATGTGTTCCACATTGATGTGTCCATTCTCTATGCATTCACGAATAAAATGATAGCGAATGTCGATATGCTTACATCTTCCATGAAAAACCGGGTTCCTGGTGAGTGCTATTGACTAGATGTGATCTTCTCTACTTTTAAATGTTATATACTTTCACTCATCCCAACCCGTTATTTCACTAAGTAGCCGTTTTAACCATAAAGCTTGACATGCTGCTCCAGTAGCTGCCATGAATTTTGACTCACATGATGAGAGTGCCAATCTTGGTTGCTTTTGCGTGCACCAGGTAATAGGTGGATCTCCAAAATAAAATACTATTCCAGTAGTTCCTTTTCCTTGATCGGTATTGACTCCATAACTACTGTCGCTATAACCTGTAATCTTGCATCGCTTCTTTCTTGTATATAAATTGCTATGCTCCTTTGTTCCTATGATGTATAGATTACTTGCTTTATTGCCTTTCAGATATGGTCCGTTGGGTATTGCACTAAATCTGTGAGGTATCCGACTGAGTAACTAAGATCTGTTTGTATGTAGTGATACCTTTGGAGGGGACTTCCAATTAACTTGGTAATATGTTGCGTCAACTGAGTTTACCATCTTCCGCCCGTGACCAAACTTAGTATCGGGATCCATTGGTATCTTTGTGTCATTAATTTTCCATCATACTGATTCTTTCAAGATCGTGTTGACTTGATCCTGTTTGCTTCGCATTATAATCTCTTGCCTATTGGCAGTAACTTCTATCCCAAGGTAATAAGCTAACAATCCTAAGTCGCTCATTTCAATTTTGTCTTTCATCTGGGATTTAAACAAGTCGATTTCCTTTCTTGGAGTGCCCGTGATTATCAAGTCATCTACGTAGACTCCAACTATAAGTGTAGAAGTCTTGCTTCTCTTCGTGTAACTGCTTGTTCGAGATTACATTTCTTAAAGTCTAATGACTTTAAGGTTTGATCAAGCTTCACATTCCAAGCTCGTGGTGCTTGCCTTAAGCCATATAATGCTTTAGTCAGCTTGTAAACTTTCCCTGAATTTCCTTGTTGTATGAAACCTTCAGGTTGTGTAAACATAAAAATTCTTCCTTCAATGTACTCCATGTAAAAATGCTGATTTTACATCTAAGTGATGTACTTGCCATCCATGATAAGCTGCTAGTGCTAATATCAAACGAACTGTCTCGATGAGTGCAACTGGTGCAAATACTTCGTCGAGCTCTATTCCTTGTTCCTGTACATAACCTTTTGCTACTAATCTTGCTTTGTATTTGATGATTTCTCCTTTTGCATCCCTCTTGGTCTTGAAAACCCATTTGAGTCCTATTGCCTTATGATTCGTAGGCAAAGTAGTAAGAGTCCATGTGTTATTCTTGATGATTGAATCCAGATTTTCAATCTCTATGGCCATCCACTTTTATGCTGTTGATGCTCTGTGAGTTACGTGTTTCTTCTTCTGTAAATAACTGATTTTCAGTTTCAACCTTCACGTGCATTCTATATATTTTCCTCACCCCCCCCCCGAGTTAAATCTTTGAAACCTCGTACTGGTGTATCATCAAATCCATTTTCTGATCTCTTTGTAGAACTACTAGTAGCTTCTTCTGCCTCTTCCGAGTGTGGGTTGTAATTGTATGTTGGTGGGGTGATTGGAGAGTCTGGAGCAGTAATTGGTTCCTGTTCCTGATAGGTATTGTCATTGTTTTCTGAGTTGACTTGTGTAGTGTTTCCATTGTCGACTCCTTCTACCACAAAACTTGCCCAAAAAGAGCCTTGTGTACTTGTTTCCTCTCTGTTGTTATCCCAATCCCACGGTTTTGTTTCCATAAACTTCACATCCCTGCTAACATGTTTCCTTTTTCCTTTTGGATCATATAGTCTGTATGCTTTTGATCCTTCCTCTACGCCTAAGTAGACCATGGGTATGCTTCTATCGTCCAGCTTTCGCAAATGAGGGATTGTTATTTTGGCATAAGCTGTGCATCCGAATATCCTTAGGTTTTCCAGATTTGGTTTTCTGTTGTAGAGTGCCTCATATGGAGTTTTATCTACCAGGGCTCTTGTGGGTACCCTGTTTAATATGTATATGGTGTGTCTGACTGCTTCCGCCCAAAAGTTTAGTGGTAACTTCATTGCTTTCATCATACTCCTAGTAGTAGATAACACTGTTCTATTTCTCCTTTCCACAACTCCATTTTGTTGAGGTGAGTAAGGTGCCGTCAATTGTCGTGCTATTCCATGCTCTTTACAGTATTTGGTGAATTCATTTGATGTGAACTCACCTCCCCTATCTGTTCTTAGCATCCTTAATTTCAACCTCATTTCCGTTTTAATCCGTTGTCTAAATTCCTTGAAAGTGTCAAATGCTTGATCTTTCGATGTCAGAAAGTAAGCCCACATAAAACGTGTACAGTCGTCCACTAACAAGAAAATGTGTTTCTTTCTGGAGTGTGAGGCTGGACTTATAGGACCACATAGATCTCCATATACTAAATCCAACGGGTTCTTTGATCTGAACTTAGCTTGATTTGGAAATGGTGTCCTATTGTGTTTTCCTAATAAACATGCATCACAAATCTGTCCTGTATGATTTATTCTTGGTACTCCTTCCACTAGACCCTTCCTTGTCATCTTATTTATGTCGTCAAAGTTCAGATGACCTAATCTAGCGTGCCATAACCATGCTTGGTTATCTACATTTGCTAAGAGGCATATGGGTGCTTCTATTTGTAGTCTAATACTGTAAATTCGATTCTTAGATCTTTCAACCTTCATCAACAACTTCTTATTCTTCTCATACAAGTCGTTTGTTTCCATCCATTGAGATCTTACAACCTACTCCAGTAGTTGTCCTAAACTAAGTATGTTGCTCTTGAGGTTTGGAATGTAGTATACATCCGATACTATCTTTTGTTCATGGTTCCTACATCCTAACAATATAGAGCCTCTTCCCTTTATCTCCACATACGATCCATCTCCAAAACGAACGCGTCCAGTTGTACTTTCGTCAATATCCCTAAAATGACTCTTAGTTCCCGTCATATGGTTACTTGCACCATTATCTAAATACCATATGCTTGCATCTGTTGTAGCATATTTTTCGGGTTGAATTTGTCCTTCGTTCAACAGAATTTCCTTGTGTTCAGTTTCGTGTGTGGCCATTAATAGTGATGGTTCTTCGTCTTCTAAGATAAGGTTTGATTGTTCCTGAGTTGTTGATGATTCTTTGCAGTCCTTTCTAAAATGTCCAAATTTCCTACACTTGTGACATTGTATTTTGCTCATATCCCACTCACGCTTATTCCACTTTGGTTTTCCTTTGTGAGTTGAGCTTTCCTCCTTTGAGTCGTATCTATTTCTATTACGTTGCCAGTTTCCTCGTGAAAAGTTTGTTCTACCTCTGCGATTACCAAATCGTCTTCCTCCTCTCTCGAGTGTTCGCCATGTGCGAAAAGTAAGTTTTCCTGGCTTTCTACTTGTCCTCCCTTTCGAAGTTTTATCCTTTCCTCAAATGCCTTGAGTTTTCTAATGATCTCGTATAGGGTAATGTCATTAAGATCATTTATTTGTTCTATGGAGGCTACTATTTGGATGAATCTATCTGGTGTGGAGTCTAATAGTTTTCGTACTAAGAGTGATTCATCAAGTGTCTTTCCTAATTCTTTTGCCTTGGTGGCATAGCCGTTTAGTTTAGCCGTAAATGCATCCACTGTGTCGTCTTCCGTCATTTGAAGTGTTTGAAATCCAATCATCAATGACTGTAACCGTGCTTGCTACACTTTCTCTTCTCCAACGTGTCTCTTCTTTAACGATTCCCATAATTCCTTTGCTGTTTCACAACCCGCGACTTGTAATATCACGTCTTCGGTCAACGCTTGCTATAGGAAGGCAATCGTTGCTTTATCCTTTTTCTCATCTGCTTGCGTATTTTCCTTAGGTTCTATCATTTCCCATAAACCGTGTGCTTCAAGTATAACTTTAGTTTGGATAGCCCAAACGGTGTAATTTGTCAATTTTAACGTGGGGCATTGATAGTGAGTGATTGGTGCTACGGGTTTTTGTGTTATCAAAGCGCTATTAAGATCTTCAATAGTCATCCTATTTGTGCGTATGATCTTCACTTTCTAACGTATGGGATTTTCTTACTAATATGGTATCTCCTAGTATTACGGGAACATAAATAGTTTTCGGGAATCCTAGTAATACGAAAATACAAAATTTCTTATCTAATATTGATATAATCTAGAAATTTTGATTTCTAACCGTAATGTTATGTTAAAACACAACCGTATTCCCTTTGTGTCGGTATGTAAACGATTATACCCACAACGTTTTTCGGTTCCTTTTCTTTGCGTTAGTATCACCAAATCCCAACAAACTTTCTGTTTTTCCTTTCGATGTTCACCACAAATATTGTCGTTGTCTCGTTGTTGTTTTTTTGTCTCCAAATCAATTCGTAATTCACAAAAATGGTTCTCGGCTTCCTTTTCCCTTTTGTGTGTCGAATTCGATTTTACCCACAAACCAAACGAGTATCTTCTTTTCCTTCCGGTGTTACTAACTTGTTCTCACGTTGATGTTTCCTTTTTGCGTCGACTTGAATTCGTGCTCCACAACCGTGCCCTAGAATTCTTTTCTTTGTTCTCGTTTCTCAACCACGTTACCCACAAAGTTCTTCCTTCTATGTTGCGTTACAAACAAGCAATCCACAGAAGTCTTTCTGGCTAGCCTTTTCCTTCGGTACCACGCTATTTATTCAAGCGTTAAGTATGATTTCCTTTTCTCCCTTTGTGTCGCGTTCCAGCAGTCCCACAAAGTCCTGTACAACGTTGTTTTTCTTCCCTTTGTTGTCGCGTCCCTGCAGTCCCCAACAAAGTCTCCACCAATACGTTTGGTGTTCACGTTTGCAACTTTACACAAGTTCTGATCGTGCACTATCTCCCTTGCGCTTCCAAATTATTCAGGTGTCGTTTTTCTGTTTTGAAAACAACACTTTCCCACCGAGACTCTTTCGTTCCCAGCGTGTTTGTTTCTTCTCGTTCACTTGTTCTTGGAATCAAACGAGCGTACGAACTAGCGTAGGCTCTGATGCCAATTGTTGTCCCTAGTATAGTCGATACAAGTTGCAAATTTACTGAATAATAATGTGTATATATCGTCTAACTACTGAACATCATATGTACATGCGTTTATATAGATTCACAGGCGAACCATTGTGTCTGTTCGGTATAAACATAACCGAATTAACTAACTAACTAACTTCCATAACTACCTTTAACCGAATGACGGTTATAAACTATCTACCTAACAAGTTTAGCCCTTGGGCTTTTGTTTATTACATAAGTAGCAGGAGCAATGTCGAGATTATGTCCACATCCGTACCCAACTGCTGTAACTGCATGGTTTAATCGAGTATCACAAGTTCCACTAAAGACACCACTCGAGTAAAACCGGAAGTTAGATGCGTCAAAAGTAACAGAAACAGGCTGCATAGCCACAGCCTTAAGAAGAGCTGACTCATTGTTTGCAGGTACAATCTCATATCCACTAATTGTGGCTGCATGAACAGCTTCCTTTATAGTGTTGCAAGTTCTATTTGATCCCTGGCCCTGGTAAGGGTATGCTGCCTCGGTGTTTATGCCTTTATTTTTTTATTATATAGTCAAATCCATTCACCGGGAACCGGTGGCGGAGCCAGGAAAAAACAATATGGGGGGCAAAAATTTATATATTCACGTAAGTCGTTAAGAAAAGGAAAAAAAAGAGCTCATATTGCGAAAAACTAACTTAAGTTGCGTAATAGTTTCACCAAAATAACATGATATATTATGTAAAAGAGCTGCTTGTCTAGTCCTAAATTAAAAGTTAGAAACAAAGAAAACTAGAGCTTATATAGAGTGAAGCAACTACAACAACAACAACATACCCAATCCCGCCGGAGCGGGGTATGAGAGAGTGAAGCAACTACAAAGAAACTAATTTAGTAAAAAATGTAGAAGAAAAACCATGTACTTACAGGAAAAGAAACTACAACATAAGTGGCTACGAAAGTTCACTTGCACTGATTCCGGGATAATAAAAAAGTAGTCGTCTTTGTATTAGTCGGATAGCAATATGAAATCAGAGACCCAAGTAAATGAGAAGCAAAAAACCCGCAACATAGCGTCTCATTTTAAACAAAACACAAGCTATTTATCCTACTAAAATTGAGGTTCAAAAGAAACAATTTATATTCATGAGAAGACATGTTAGACATTTAGTTTGAGAAAAAAAAAATAACAAACAATATTAGCGGACGTTGATAACGATGAGATTTTTTTTAGTATTGTTATATATTTATGGTCAAATAATAGTAACAAGTAGCAAAATTCACAATAGGTGTTTCACACATTCACGTTATAACAAATTAACAAAACACTTAAAACTCATAACATACAATTAATAAAAACATATAACAAAAGCCATATATCTATCTGATATCTACATGTTTTATACGAGTAACTAAATTGAAACAACCTTGTAGTAACTAAGAATCAACTAACAAAATCCATAAAAATAAAAACAATAGAGGAATAAGTAAATGATCACTTCTACTCCCACGTGACTTAACATCAATTTTGTATTAAATATTAGTTTTCTTTTCCTCTCTCTTAGCACACTCTTCTATTCAATCATCTTTCTCCCCCCCCCAATACTCACCCTTTCACCTCATTTTTTAAAAACCTTGAGACTCATAGAGGGCAAAATCAGTTTTGTGTTGAGGGCAACGTGATTAAAATTTCTAAAAACATAACTATTTCTCTCTAAAAACAGGATTACTGAAGGAAGTGTTGGGGGCAAGTGCCCTCACTGTGTTGTACATGGCTCCGCCCCTGCCGGGAACCCACCTTCACATCCTTGGTCTTCACTGTTCTTGTCACAATCATCACTCTTGCACCGACGAGTGAATATAGTTTCCAGTCGCGATTTTAAAAATCCCTTTTTTTTTTTTTTTGTTTTTATATTTTTTTTTTTTTTTTCTTTTTTTTTTTTTTTTTTTCTTTTTTTTTTTTTTTTTTTTTTTTTTTTTTTTTTTTTTTTTTTATTTTTTTTTTTTTTTTTTTTTTCTTTTTTCTTTTTTTCTTCTTTTTTTTTATTTTTTTTTGTTTTTTTTTTTTTTTTTTTTTTTTTCTATGGTAGCAGCAATTGTCGAAAACGCCCAGCAGCTTCCTATGGATAAAAAGTTAAATAATAACTGAAGTGAATAAGTTAAAAAGTACCAAAAGGGTGTTTATTTTGGAGTTCACAATCGACTTACCACATTGACCTTGAGCTTTAACTGGAGTAACGGCTCCTTTCTGTCTCCAATCCATGCTAGATGGAATACCAGTCACACTATCATACCTAAATTTCATGTTTTGAGCCAATCTTAGTTTCGAAGGGACCCTGAATCCAGTATGAGTGGCTATAAACTCCTCCTTCTTTTGGTCTGCAAATTTGTTGATACTCAGCTTGTAAGCCAAATGTTCTGAGTTGAAATCTTCTATGTATGCCACATTTTCCTTGAATATCTTAAACCGCATTACTAGCTCCTTGCTATCTCTATATCAGTTTGGAAGTAGGCAAGGGGTATACTTGCCCTACAATTCATCAATGGGATTTTGGTGAAAGCAGTGCACCAAATTTGGAAGTAACCAGCAAGAAAGAATAAGTTAGAAGACATAGAAGACATCAAGATAAAAGAAGGTATGAATCAGAAGGCATCAAGGAACAAGAAGATTGGAGAATCAAAGATTAATAGATTAGGGGGGAATATGTTGGAAGATTTTAATCCATTAATCTTTGTTAAAGAATAACAGCCTTGTTATTCCTGTGTTGGGCTCAAAATCAACACACCTGCAAGTTTTACTGGTTTGGGCCGCAGGCCAACAAACCCATTAGGAAAAATATGACAGTTTATTGTATTACGGTTATATTAGGTCATGTTGTTTACTTTTAGAGAATCGGTGTGTCGGTTCATGAAGGCACCGTTTCAATTTGTATATATAGGTTAGATTTCTGTAATCACAATCATCCCTTCAGTTATATACATATCAGTTTATAAAGGGATCTAACCCCAATCTCTCTTGTTTCCTATCATGATTCTTGATTGATACATACATGATGCTTGGTTGATCATTATCGATCCTGGAAACACATCAGACCTACGCAACAAGTGATATGCACACCACACAAAGTGATGTGCACACCACAAAATCGCATGTGTAATGCATATTGGTACAACACCGCATATGCATTTTTGTAGTGTGCACATCACTTTGTGTGGTGTGCATATCACCTCCAAAAAAAATGTGTCTAATATTGCTAACAATCACACTTAATTAAATACTACATATAATCAATATCTTCAACTATATATACGAACCCTATCTCCCCACCGGCCCAACACTACTAACAAACTCATTCGGATTCTCGTCTAATACTTCTTCATTCTTTTTTAAACCATTATTTTTGTGTTTTCATAAATATTATATTTTTGATAAGTTTTTATGTTATATATATAAATGTTACACGAAACATTTAACAAAAATATCACAATTATAATTATTTTGTCGTAATAAAACATCGTCGCCATGCACGAGTACTCGTCTAGTATGTCATTATACAAAATGCGTTAATATAGAGAATGATTATTTTATTTTAAAAATGTTGGAGGGAACTTTTCAACTCAAAATATTTGGATTATCTTGTGTCCTAATTAATCTCCCATTGATTTTGCAATTTGTTTTGTACTGTATTTAATATGTCCCACACGTTTCACTTTTTATAATATGTCAAAAAAGCATAAAACAAATCAAGGTTCCTTCTCTTACAGAAGAGTTTAAACGTTATGTCATTAGATCCTTCCATGCCATGCCAACTACGTAGTCAGCTAATGTTCATTCCCACCCGAACCTTGCGAATTGACCCCTAAGTAAGCCTGGTGTTCTTCTATAAATAGGCCATCTTCTTGAACTTGAAATTACATCCACATTTAGTAACTTACTATATTAAGAATCATAGTTCTTCTGTGAGAAGCCGAACCTAATTATGGGTTTATCAGTTTATAGAGCCACTATCCTAGCAATGCTGCTGGTTTTTGGGATGTGGGCATGTCAAGTCACTTCTCGAACACTAAATGAAGAAACCATGTTACAAAGGCATCAAGAGTGGATGGCTCGTTATGGGCGTGTGTATAGAGATGATGTGGAGAATATACGAACGAGGAACGGATCCGACCCGGCCGAAACGAACCAATTTATATTTTTTTATAAAAAGTTTATTATATTTTTATAATTATTATTATATATTTTTATAAAAAATCATTTTAAATAATAATTATATACGAACCGAGGAACCGGACCGACCCGGCCGAAACGAACCAATTTATATTTTTTATAAAAAGTTATATATTTTATAAAAATATTATTATATATTTTATAAAAAATCATTTTTATATAAAAATTATATACGAAACGAGGAACGACAGACCGGCGAAACGAACCAATTTAATTTTTTTATAAAAAGTTATATATTTTATAAAAAAATTATTATATATTTTATAAAAAAGTTAATAAAATATACTAAAAAAGTTATTTATTATTTAGTTAAAAAGGTAATTAAATATACTAATAAAAGTAAGTTATTTAATTTTAAGTTTTCCCCGGCGACATGTCGCCGGGGATAATAACCCACCAAAATTTTCGTTACCCCGCCAAATACGCTAAACGACAAAAATAAATGTTTCCCCAGCGACATGTCGCTGGGGATTGTCGCCGGGGAAAACAATTATTGATAAAGTAGATCTGTTGCATCTTTACAGTATAACAAAAACGAAAAAAATTTACATCTTCTTCTTGGCGATTTTTGCAGCGCCCCACCTCCACAAAATCTACCATCACAAACAATTCGAGCACCACCACCACCACCTCCTTCACCACCCCCACCGGCGGTTACACGAGCACCTCCTCCTCCTCTAAACCATAATTCTTTTCTTTACCCTCTAAATGATAATTCTATATCTTCTTTTTCTAACCCTCTAATTATTGGTGGTGCGTGATAAGTTTTGTTTTTGGTTCGACGTCACAGGTGGTTTGGTTGTATATATTTTTTTAATTTTGTTAATTATAATATGATTTGGTTAAACAAGATTATTATCTTTGTAAGAAGTTGTTAATTATAAAATTTTGTTAAGTAAATTTTTTTTTTGGTTTGGCAGTTTGTCCCGTCGGCTGAAGGTGAACGTGCCGAGATCGTGCCGAGTGACAGCGAGCGACAAAACGAACGAATTAACATCCAAGGTATGTTTTATTTTTTTTTCTCATTTTGGTATCCCGGGTGACATGTCGCCGGGGAATGTGTCGTCGGGGAATGTGTCGTCGGGGAATGTTTATTGTTTAAATATTGTTAGTTTATAGTTATTATTAGTTGAATTAGGTTGAAATTATGTATGTTTCGTGTTTATACGGATATAGTGGTTATTATTGTTTTGGAAAGTGAAATATTAGATATAAGTCGTTTGGTTAATGAATGTTTGATAATTATTATATGGTTGTTAATGATAAAAACTTTGTTGATATAAGCGTTTGTTTACTTTGTGTTATTTACTACAGGGTGTGAATACTACATAAAGCTTTGTGATATAAGCCGTTCTTGTATTATCCGGGGTGGTTATATAACATAAAGCTCATATATGCGAAATAAAGTGAAATAAGTGCTTTTAAACAGCTTATCTGAATAACTCTGTTTAAGAATAGCTTATTTTTAAAAGTTGGTCTTAATACAGCCTTATTTGATTTAAATGTATGTTTTTATATGATATAAATGGATATGCGTTTGGTATTTGTTTTATTGAACCCTTTAGGAATGTTTTAGGATTTTAGTGATTAATTTCGGAAAATCCCCGTCTGAAATTAATCATCCTATAGAAAACCCGTCCGAAATTAATTTATTAGAAATTAATTTCGGAAAGTCCCCAGTTTGGGACTGCTTTTTGAATGTTTTGTCTCATTAGGATATGAATGCGTATAATTGGTTTACTATTTGAGATGATTTCGACAGTGTTTCTTCTTTACTCCTACGAATATGTCTTTAAACACATATTTGGGGAGTTGAGGGGAAATGCTGCCGAAATTTTCTCAAATAGTAAATCGGTTATACGCATTCATATATGAGACGAATCATTCAAAGAGTGGGTTATGATTGCCTTCCATAGTTGCACTAGGTGAACAAAACCATCTTCGTATTTCGTTGAATGTGTTTAATTAAGTTGCATATAATACTAAGTGTACGTTAAAACGCTGTTATGGTATTCGATGTAAGAACTTGGACACTTTTACCTGCGCATGAACCTTTTTTTTTAGCGGTCTTCAAAAATTCGTCGATATTGGCAAGCCTCAGCTGCTTATTCTTTCACACAGAGACCGAAAAAGTTTTGTTGTACATCAAAGGAGTTAAACTACCAGATGGTTCGGATCAGGCTTCAAAGCACAAAGTGGAACCGATAATGTTACATATACGGGCCTGAAGTCTCATGATGTCATATAATGATTTGCAACGTTTACTTCCGTACGGATTCAACTTACTTGCCCAGATAAGATTGACAAAACATTATCGATCTATGTTCTTGTTGAAGTAATTGCTCTGCACTTTGTTGGAGGATTACATGTTGAAAGACTCAGAATCAAGGTGGTCGATATTTCTGTGCGAGCTTGAGCTCATATATCCTCTGCTCTCTTGGACATTTATCGGTTCACTTGGTTATCATTTACTTATAGAGGCTCATGCAAGGCGGGCCTATTCACCCCCGGTGGATGTATCCATTTGAAAGATACATGAAGAAGCTAAAAGGTTATGTTCGAAATAAAGCTAAGCCGGAAGGTTCGATTGCGGAGGGTTATGTTGCTGAAGAAGCATTGACTTTTAGGTGTTACCACGAAATTTAATCGTCCCGACCATAATGTGGACCCCCCTCCCGCAACGTGTCGATTTCAGGTGTTTTGATCGGTATGTCAACCGATTGGTTTACGGCCGTTTATTTAGTTTGATGCCCAAGAGTTGAAAAAAGTGAAATGGTATGTACTTCACAACAGTTCTGAGATCGACACGTACCGGTCCCAGTTCAAGAGGTATGCAATTTTTTATTTTGAAACTTCTTTTTCTTAACTTATCATTTCGACGACTTATTCTAATACCATGAACGTTTTTCAGTTTATTTCCTAACAAAGACATGCAAGAAGAATTCCGATGTTTGGGTCGCATGTAAACTTAAGACTTTTTTGTGTACTTAACTGTAAAAATAAACAATATAGATTTTGTATCTCTATCTAATCAATCTTATTCATTGATCCGTCAACGTCACGTAGACAATGACCAAGACCCAGAGGTTAGCACAACCAGCGAATTATTCGCTTTGGCTAATGGACCATCATGGACTCCAATCTCAGTAAACTCTTGCGTAGTCTACGGTGTGAGGTATGTCGTGCACAGCCGCGATGAACATCGCATAACTCAAAACAGCGGCATTTGTTCGTCTGGCCCTGACGAAGAAATGTATTATGGTCAGCTTCAAGAAATCATCGAGTTTAAGTATTTGTTGTTTAAAGTTGCGTTGTTCCGAGTTAAGTGGTTCGACACTAGCAACAAAGGACGTAAAGTCAACAAACTTGTCCTTAGAAACAACATGACACAAATCAACTGCAGTCGTGAGGCGTTTAAAGTTGACCAATACCAATTTTCGTTAAACAAGGTCAAAACAAGTCTTTACCTTGAAGATAAGACCAAACCCACTGGAGGTCGACGAACATGTTAATATAAAAGTTTTCTGACGGGGTGTCATCGTTGGTATGAGGACGATCATGAGATTATACTATTTCGAAACTCATCTGACTCTCCCACTTTTACTAGTTTTGAATGACTTGAATAATGCGACCTTGCATATAGATGGTCAATCAACGGTGGTTGACGCACCGCCAGATATCATTGATGTTCCTGACGAAGATGATGATATTATTGGTGATGAAGACGCCCTTCCTTATGATTTAGCAGATTCTGATGTTGAAGACCTCATCAATGTTGATGATGATGGTGTTGACAAAGTTTATTCTAGTGAAGAAGAAGATTGATCTTGAGTTGTAACTTACAAAATACACTTATATATTTAAATGAATGAATGAAATTGTTGTGGATTGTTTAAATGTGTATTTTTAATGGATTTGTATGTATTGGATGTGTGCATGCTTATTAATTTGGTTCAGAATTTCTATATGTTATGCTAATTGTACTTGTACAGATGTCGTCAGCAGATGTTGCACGGTCCCACGGAGGTGACGGTGGCGGTGATGATCGTCCCCCATCACACGTTGTACCCACCGGTTGCGGGGGCTGCTTTGCTAACAAAGATGTAACGAAGTTCTGGATATTTGTAATACAAGCATAAATTATGATACATATATTGAACTTGCTTGCCTTGAATTTTTATGACTTTATCACTAACTTGATTTTGCAGGCAAAGGTAAACGAAAGCCCAATTTGGGTGGCAGGGGAGCGGGCAGGCTGAATACCCGCGACAAGACCCGGAACCTTTCACTAAAGGAGATCGCGGTAGCTAAAGGCCCCGTCCCGATCAATTTTGAGCAGGGTGACTAACAAACCCTAAACCCTCTCGGTCCCTATGTGGCTAACTGGTCTAATTACACCGGGGAGGTCGTTAGGAGTGTGTCGTTGTACTACCCCTCTTGGGAGAAGGTCCCAAAGGAGCGGAAGGCGGCGATCATTTCAGATATTGGGGTCAGTTATCCTTTTATGTTTATTTCATTATCGTGTTCATTTATTTAATTGTGTATACTTATCTAAATTCGTGTAACACCCCCAAAATCAGGTCGCAGCAGAAAGGTAACAATGGGGTGCTACGTCAAAGTACAAAAATCAAAGATCATTAGAAAAACGACCTTAAATGGACGTTAAAAATAAGATTCATTCAATGTCATTACAAAATATCAGAGTTTTCACGTTAGGTCCCATAGTTTTGATAAAAAGACATTAAGATTTTATAAGACAAAAGTTTCATTGAATTTAAGAAATCAGAATCCCTCTAATAGTTCTTCCGTCACGGCTCCCGTCCACAGCTTATGCATCAGCGCATGAAGATTAAAACATGCTAAAACGTCAACAAAAATTGTTGAGTGAATTCATAGGTTTTATCAGGTAAATAAGCGTAGACACAAGATCGAAGTAAAATAGTAGACTATAAAAGACATTCAATAGTCTATAAAAACATGTATTATTGCCAAGCTCATGACACCGTACTATAACTGTAATAAACTGTAATCAAACCAGTACTCGTGTTTGTGCCCAACACGATCCAGATGTTACAAAAACTCCTACGAATTCTCTCAATACTAGATGCCTGCCAAAATCCTACGAATTTTCTTCGAATGTAAATGCCACCTTGATCAAATAGTGACCCAAGGAAAGGTGGGATGGTCAGTCTGATAGATCTATCCATAACACTAGCGTATACCCAGCAGGTATTAACGGTTCATGATAAAAGGGGACTTAAATGGCAATACGGTAACTTAGGCAATAATGTAATCAGAAATGCATACAGTTTTGAAACACTTGTGTCCAAGAATCAAGATGTAATCTCCCCGTATTTAATAAGCAAGTAGTAGAAAAAGGGGGGCTACGAACTCCTGAGTGAATGGTAATCAACAAGTATTCACAATAGAAAATGCGTCACGCTTCTACTTATTTAGGAGGTTTTCAAAAATAAAAGTTTCTGTCATGAACAGTAACTTTTATAAAAATAGTTTTATAAAAGTATTAATTGTCATAAACTCGCGAAATTCATAACTCGTTCGTTATTAATTGAAAAATTACGATTCTTATCATTTTGGAATTCTAAAAATATGGGTAATCTGTCAAAATTACTCAACTTGCTGTTTCATATAATTTTTATAAATTGTTTTATAAAAATTCTTTTATAAATTCGATTAATTAACGTATAACTCGTAATTAGCGTAACTTTTTTGTTATTTATCCGTTTGACAAGTTTCTTACCTTTTCGGAATCGTCATGAGTCCTAGAATATTTATAAAACATAATACCCACTGTTTGGAATTCGACTTCAAACATCCCTTTAATATCTATGTATTAACTTATTTATTAAACTTGTTTTATATACTTTTTAACTAAGTAATTTCCACAAGATTTTCCCACACTCTTAATATACTATATCATATATTTTATATAATCCATAATCCTTATAATGTCCATAAGTCCAAGTCATTAAGTCCTTAACAACATTTTTAAACCATAATCTCCATAAGTAACTTTTTACTACAAGTTCATCCATAACCATTTTTACATCATAACCATAAGTGTACAAGTCTTTTACTTCCATTATGACTTTATTTTAGTGTCCATATATCATGACTACAAGATCATAAAACTATATTTACAAGAAAAATCCATGTTTACAAGTTAAACATATCCTAATGGTGATTTCACTACATAGCACATCATATACATAAAAACTCATAAAATGAAAGTATAAAGGTTTATAGAAGACCTTATGATGAATGATGATGATGAAAAATAGGTGCTAAACCCTTGTTTAGCCTTTAAACCCAAGCTTGCACAATATGAAACCCTAACTTTTCCAAATAAACCCTAACCTTCCTTTTCTTGATTAATACTTGAATATGGTTAACCAATGCTTGGAAACCTCTTAGAATATCTTATGAATGATGTGTGTAGGTGTGTATAGGTTGTATAAAATTTTGTATGGATTTAGTTGGGAGGGTGTTTGATGCCGTGAGCTATAGAGGGGGAGGGAGAGGGGTTTTTGGTTGATTTTTGCTAAGTGTGAAAGTGTATGCATGCTATCTATGTGTTACTTGCACTTATAAGGGTTAGAGTGGTCAAAAGTTTGCAATAGTGGTCCAAGAACACACTTCATGGTCTTAAGGAAGACTTGTTTTCTTGTCTTAGGTCAAAGAAACATGGTATGGGTATGTTTAATGCAAATGTGATGTACAAAACCAACTTGCAAGATTTTTCTTATATATCTTTGTATAAGTTGCAACAATTTCGTCCTATGTATGATACATATGATATATTTTTGTAACTTTTATGTATTGGGTATAAATGTGGGTATTTGTTGAAGCGTAGAAAAGTTTTGGTGCTTCCGGGTATGCCTAAATGTATTTAATTGCGAAACGTAAACGTTTTACGTAACCGATAAAAATAAAATAAAAAAAGTTAATTATTACTTTCGTAAAAATAAATTAATGCTTGCTTGACAAAAATTTTAATTTGTTTGGTGCCCGATTACGTTAAATGATAATTTTTAGCTTACTCGATTCAACTATATAATAAGAATTAAAAGTAAACGCGTACGAAACTAAAATAAAATAAGTGGTGAAATTATGACGAAATAAATGGCGTCATAAAATGACCTAAAAATACGGAATGTTACAATTCGTTTATTTATTTATATCATATAAATAAATAAACAAATTTAAATAAATATATAAATTATATCTCTAACTCTGTTTTCGTTTTGTTGTATATGATTGCAGACCCTGTTTGACCTCAGGCCGCACATGGATTCCTCCCGCTGGACAGAGATCTACGAAGGCATCAACCAACACTTGCAAAAAGCCTACAATACCAACAAGGCTTCTTTCAAGGCCAAGCATTGGAAGGCAGACCCCACCACCGGGACTTACGATGTGGAGGCGATCAGGCGGGCACGTCCCGAGGAGATTACAGCGGCTGAGTGGGATAAGTACATTCAGTTTTGGAATGATCCCAAGAACCTTGCTCGAGCCGCTCAAAATCGGCTAAACCGGCAAAAGAGCGTCGTCATATCTCGACAGGGATCCCGGTCGCTGGCTCGCCTTCGAGATGAGATGGTAATAAACATTATAATTATTTTACATACATATATACATATATATCTGATTATACGCTTTGGTGTGTTGTGATTTGTCGTTTTTAATTAGTTTCATCTTATATGCGTGTGTATGTACAGAGGCAGGCCTCAGACACTCAGGAGTACCCTTCACTCATTGACACCTTCTGGCGAACACACACTGTTGACGGGGTATTCCCTAAGGATGAGGACCGCCGCATATATGTAAGTTTTGTTTCAAAACACACTTTAATGAATTATCGAGAAATAATGTAGCAACCCGACTAATATATTTACTATCTTGTGTTTTTGTCACTACATAGGAGGAGATGAAAAGGCTTGAGGCTACGGGTGAGTACACGGAGGATGAGATCAATGCGTTGGCAAGAGGGGGTAAGCTTCGTGGGCACATTCCCGGTGTGGGTCGGGTATTGCCATCACGGGCCACATCCAGGCCAAGTATGCCCGCCCCCGACAAGTCGCTCAAGAGCATGCATAGAAAGGTAGACTTTATGATGAGTCTTTTCAGAAGCGACTCCAAGTACTCGGATATGTTTAAGGAGTTTGAGTCGGGTGGTGCTAGCGGGAGTGGCGGGTGTGGTGATGACGAGGAGAGTGGCGATGATGAGGATGACGACGGCGAGAGGTAGTTGTGTTATATATTATTAGTATGCTACATTGGTACTTTAGGTTCATGACATTTAAACACTTGTTTCCCTATCCTATTATGTTAAATATTGACTTGTATAGCCTCGTTTATGACTAGGAAGCCCCATTTTGTAGACTTATTCGGATTTTAGACGATTTAGCTTTATTATCTTTTGGTTTTGGTACAAGTTGTGATGTATTTGTATTGCGTTGATCCGTTTACTTTGTATTTGTCTTTTGGTACAAGTTGTGGTGAGTCTATACAGGTTTTGGTACATGTTTGTTATTTGGTAGATTTTTTCCGGAAAAATTCTAGAAAAAAAAATGGAAAACGCCTGCTGTGCAGGCTGTATTAAAAAATGCATACTTTTCCCCAGCGACTTGTCGTTGGGGAAACTCGAAATTATTATTTTTTAAATGTATCCCCAGCGACTTGTCGCTGGGGAAACTCGAAATTATTATTTTTTAAATGTATCCCCAGCGACTTGTCGCTGGGGAAACTCGAATTTTTTTTTAAAATGTATCCCCAGCGACTTGTCGCTGGGGAAACTTAAAACTAATTTGTTTTAAAAAGTATCCCCAGCGACTTGTTGCTAGGGAAACTTTGGTCTAAATATTTTTTAGAAGTATCCCCAGCGACATGTCGCTGGGGAAAGGTTTGCCACCGTGGCACAAATTGCTTGACTGAAAAATGTGTGGGACCCACGTCTTCGCTGGGGATTATCACTGGGGATTGTATCCCTGACGAGTATTCCTCAGCGACCATTCCCCAGCGACATGTCACTGGGGAAAACCCCGAAATGTCGCTGGGGAAAACCCTGATTGTTATAGTGACATGGAGAATATTTGAGCACCATGAAGCTCATCAAGAAGTTCATCAACCGTAGGTATCGGAAATCGATCTCGAATGGTGATAGCATTTAAGGCACGGTAGTCGAAGCAAAACCTCCATGTACCATCTTTCTTACGTACTAACAAAACGGGTGATGAATAAGGGCTATGGCTTGGTTTAATGAGATCAGTCATTATTTGCTTTTGGTAATGAGGGTAACGGTATGGTTTAACATTAACTGGTGGTGTGTTGGGTTTAAGTGGTATATGGTGATCATGGAGACGTGGAGGAGGTAGGGATGTAGGTGGTTCGAAGATATGTGAATAATCTGTGAGTATGTTTTGTATGTGGGGGTCCTCGTGTGGGGTAGGGGTTTGTATTTGTGGTGGGTTTTCATATTGGAATATGAGAGTGTGCATGGAAGCTACAGCTTCTTTTTGCATGAGATGTTGAATGGTGCTAGGGGAGGCGGGTGTGGAAAGGGGTTCACCAGTAAGGTTAATGGTTAAGCCATTTGATTGGAAGGATATTGTTGGAACAGAAAAATCCGCTAGGATGGGTCCCAATGATCCTAGCCACGACATACCGAGAACAACGTTCGCACCCTCGATTGGGAGAACAAAAAAGGGAATGGTGAACGATGTGTTTTGGAGGTTAAGAACGACACTTTGACAAAACCCTTCACAATGGATGTGATTTCCGTTACCTACCATTACAGGAAATGATGGAATAGGTGTAATTGGTATTTTGAGGAATAATGCAATGTGCGGTTGGATGATGTTATGTGTGCTACCCGAATCAACAAGAACCGTGACAGGGTGCCCCATTATGTAAGCTGTGATCCGTAGTGCTTTAGGGGATGCCAAACCAAGGAAAGCAGCCGGTGATAAGGATAGGTATTGAGGCGCGGTGATGGTATTGTTTGGGTTGTTATCAGCAAACATCAGGTGAGTGGATGTTAAGTGTTCGTGGTTAGGTAAAATAGGGGTAGTGTTTTCGAGGATAGGGGTGTCAAGGCTGTCATCATTATCCACGATAAGCAAAAATTGTGGGGGGTTGCATTTGTGACCAGGATGGTATCTCTCAGGACAACGGAAACATAATCCCGCGGCCCGTCGTTGTTGAAGTGCATCTGCGGAGAGGCGGGTATAGGGCAGAGTTTGGGGCTGTTTTGGTGGTGTTGTAATGAGTGGTGGTTTGGTGGTGGTAGAGGCTGATGGGGTTGAGGATAGGATAGGTGTTGGTGTTAACGCTAATGGTGGTGTACGGTTTTGGTTTTGGTTATTGTAGCGAGGACGAAACTTTTGTTCATTTGTTTTATCTTCGATGAGTTTGGCGAGGCCTATGGCTTGGGTTATTGTGTAAGGTCGTAAGATGGCTAATTCTTGTTGAATGTCCAGGCGAAGTCCTGAGATAAAGCAATTGAGCAAGGCCTCTGGAGGAAGACCAATGACACAATTACTTAATCTTTCGAACTCTGTTTGGTATGCGGATACGGTTGTGGTTTGACGGAGTTTAAATAGAGCGGCTTGATGGTTGTCGTAGGAGGAGGGTCCAAATCGTGTTTCTAAGTCACGGGTGAAGGCTTCCCACGTAGTAAGGAGACGGTTGTTAAACAAATATTTGTACCAGCTGAGTGCATCACCAGAAAGGTGGAATGCAATCATGGCTAGGCGACGTGGTGGTTCAATATTGTAGAATGTAAAATATTGATCGGCTTGGAATAACCAATCAAGGGGGTTAGAGCCATTGAAGGTGGGAAGGGTGAGCTTGGGGGGGCGGATGTCGAGGCCGTGGGTTGGTGGTGTCGTGGTGTTTATGACGGTTTCGGGTTTAGTGGTATTAATGGTCATGAGTGCGGTGGTGTGTTCGAAGTGCTGAGCCAACTGTTGCCTCATGGCGTCTTGAGTTTCAGTGAATGTGGTGTTGAGTTTGGTTAGAGCTTCTGTTATGGAAGCCAAGGCTTCTTCAATGGGTGGAGGATCACGTTTGGGAGGCATGATGGAAGATCGATGAAAGCACCAATTGATATGTAGCTATTTTAGTTAGCAACTCTCCAAGAAAAGAGAAAGGGAAACAAGAGACTTGGGGCAATTTTTTGATATCCATTCATATGCAAAAGTTACACTTAAATAATAAAAGATGATGCATACTGGCCTAAACTATAGCAGTAAGACCAAGAACATGGGACTTAAATGAAAACATGGGTTTGAAACTGTAAATGTGAATGCACCTAAGTGGTGGTCCACTTATTCTCCTAATAATATGTATACATCGAAGTACTAATTCAAGTAGCATGAGAAAGTAGTGAATGACTTGTTCAACAGCTCATGTGGACTCATTCATTAGTCCTCAAAACGTGCAGGTCTTCTCTTGGTACGGGTCGGGCGGGTTTAGACTTCTTCATGCGTGACCCGAACCGTATCAGGTAGAGTCGGTGAAATGAAGAATGGAGTAGTGATATAGTTTGCTGTTGAAATGATGAATTTCTATGTGTTAATCACTTAATCTTAATCTACTATATGGAGCTTGTTGATTATGGGATTAGAAATGCTGATGTGATTTCAGTTTTGTTAGAGATTTGTATTCTGTGTGTGTTTGGATTGTTGAATTGTGATTTAGATGAAGTAGGTAAGAGTAAGTGTAGTGGTAGTGAAGATGTTCTGGACCACAAATGAAGGATAATATAGAGACAGTAATAGACGAATCGTGATAACAATAGTTGCGATCTGAGACTAGTTACATATGTCACGTGCTTTATAATCAGTATCAAGCTGTGTTAGTATTTAACTTAACTTTGTGTCTAATTGGCGCAAGAGATAGCCTTGCTTTGTTAACTTTATTTCTTCCTCGGCTTAATGTAAGGGACTAATGTGTAGTACTCGTAACCTTGCTTTCTGACTGAAGCACTATATGTGACAACTTGAACAACTTTTGATGAGCCAACTTTATGCACTATATCAAAAGACTAGTATTTATCTTAAGTTTGCGTCTAATTGCAGCAAGATATTGCCTTGCTTTGTTAACTTTATTTCTTGCTCGGCTTAATGTCATACGGGTCCCGTTGAGTTGTTAGTATGTAAGGGACTACTGTGTAGTACTCGTAACCTTGCTTGTAGCTATCTTTTTTCTACTTGGAAACATAGGAACGATATATTTAGAGCTGCCCGCCATAACAATGCTTCATCAAGCGCTGCTGTGTGCCTTTATTTTAGCTTGTGTTATAAAGAACGATGGAAATTTTGAAATCTGTAAGAAAAATATAGGATTCGTGCTATTGCCTCATTGGCAAAGGAAAATGGTGAAGGTTTTTAGAATAGAGCACATAGTGGAAGTTGACATTTTCGTAATTGCTGTATTTTTGTTAGTTCAGTATGCTTTCTGTCGTAATCAAATATGCAGCAGTGAAGTATTGTCGCATACTGCATGTAATTGTCTTCCATGGATGCATCCTTCTGTAGAGCCTGTGATTCTTTTTTCATTTGCAACTTCACTCAGTCTTGACATTTTATTGTTAATATGCAAAACAGGTCTTATGTGACGAGGATAGTGGGAAAGAATTCATATTGTGTGAATACAACAGAGATGCAGACTCTTACAGGTAAATTATATTGTATCTGGTAATGATTATTCTCATCAAATGAGCTGCATCAATTGCTTCTATTGCTTTCGAGACCTTAAATTATATCTTTGGTTGCAGATCACCTTGGTCAAATAAATTCCATCCTCATTTGGAAGACGGGATGTATCCATTGTTAGTCAATGTAATTTATGATTGTCAAAGTTTCTAGTCAAAGTAATTTATTATAGTCAAAGCTATTAGTCAAGTCATTTATGTTAGTCAAATTCATTTAATATGGATTCTAGAATACTCCATATACTCCTATATATTGTATCATTGTTATGAGAAATGCAAGACACAAATTATATCTCTAAACCCTTTCTTACATGGTATCAGGCCTTCACAGCCGATCCCCAAAACCCTAAATCATCAAACCTCACCTCGATTTAACAGTCGAACTCATCACTCTGCCATGACAAACTCGAATACACCACCACCCCCTCATGCCCTTACCTTAGTTGAAAAACTCTACACGGTACATAACATCAATAGTCTCGTACCCGAAAAACTCGATCTTCAGGAATCGAACTACTCTACATGGAGTTACTTTTTCAAAGGGCACTGCAGCAACTTTAACGTGCTAAACCACATCGATGGATCGACGTCCACATCTGATCCACCAACCACCGAATGGATCACGGCTGACTCCATTGTAA